>BQNB010155459.1:0-10650 GCA_026074375.1 Tanacetum coccineum
TATTTTTATGCGTTTTTTTCCATCAGATTTTTTCACCAAAATAATGCCAAATTTAAAAGTATTTAAGCTTTTTAATTAAACGTACATTCAAAAATAATAAAAAATTAGAAGCATCATACTTAATAGGGAAACATTCTTTTTTTTAAATGCACTCTGAAGTTTGCTAAAAGTTACAAAATTGACTTTCAACTTTTACCTATTTACGACTTTTTTATATAACAAACTTTATTTATCAAATATGGAGCGCACATTTGTTGATCCATTCAAGAAAAAAAATGTCACTGAAAAGATCGTCGAATTGCGAACAAAACGATCTCAATATAGCAATGTATTTGACATGCGAACAATTTTATAAAAAATGCTTAATTTAATATATATTTATAAAATATTTACGGAAATAGTCTTTGATATTATCGGTTCATTGTAATGTGAGTCATAACAACCGACAAATAATAATTGGCGTTATCGATTTGTTGCAAAAATAGTCCCACGCACTACGCGGCAGCGCGTGGGTTACGAACTCGTAAGATTAATTAATAGAATTGGGTAGCAACAAAATCCGTAAAATCGTGACCGGATTAACCTCTCTCGCAAGTCACAAGGTACTACTTTACTAAATTATAATAAGACCAATCAATATGAATTGAATATATATCCTTCCCAAAATGAATAATTACATGTATATCTTTTATACATGTTTTTATACACATGATACAATAATTTTATGCATATTTTGAATATATATGCAATTTTACATCTTTTGACGAATATATATGCAAATGACCTTAAGAAAAAAACTATTACTATTGTATTCTTGCAAAACCTGAGTAATCGACATTAAACAATATATCATCAAGAAAATGCTAATAAACGACAACATTGATTATTAATCCCTCCATCTCAAAATAATTGTCCTCTCGAAAAAAAACATACAATTTAAAAAGGGAGAATTGCATATATATCCCTGCAAAAGCTTAAAATTACATATATATCCAACCTAAACTTAAAATTGCATATATATCCTTCCTAAACCTAAAATATATGTTATATATATAGAAATAACTATTTAATATAAATTTACAACTCTAAAATACATGATAATTATAATTATAAAAAAATGTTTTTTAAAATTACATTTATAATTATAAAAATGTTTTTAGTAGTAATATACACTTTCATTGTAAAAGTATTATAAAAATGCTTTATTTTTTATACATATAAAACAATCATGATATATATTAAAGAGTTTATTTCATGCATTCGTATTATATATAATATAAGTTGATTTTTTTATGATTTAAATATCGTCTTAATGTATTATTTTTTGTCATCAAGTTCATGTTGAACCTCAGGACATCGCACCTTTGAAACAAATGTTACTTTTGTTATTTATAAAATTATAAATATCATAAGTTAGAGTTCATAATTATTTTGATATATAAGACATATTAAATGTTTATAAATGATATATATGCAATTATGAAAGTTAAGAAAGGATATATATGCAATTCTAAAAGTTTATAAAGGATATATATATCCAATTAGTAGTTTAAGTTGGATATATATGTAATTTTTGGGCTTTTGAAAGGATATATATGCAATTATGAATTTACCTTTCATATATATGCAATTTTGAGCTTTTGCAGGGATATATATGCAATTCCCCCCTAATAAAATAAATAAAAAAATGGTCTACAATCTACAGTTTCGTCATTTCTAGCTACTATCCTTTTGTTAGCTCAAACTTCAAAGTCTGCAAATCTGATCATCAATAATAATGGGCTAGTCTTGGTGATATAGATGTAATAAGTCTACAATTTGATGAAGCAGAAGCAACCTAGCCCAACCTTCAGTGAAGTGGTTGGTTTATAAACGTATCAACTCAAAGTCTTTAATACACATCGGACGAAGATTGGTTTCATTTGATAACCAACACTACATGATAATACTGCTACAGAAGAGAAATGAAATACCATAACTACTTTATTATTATTATTATTATTATTATTATTTTGTTTATGATAACAATACAGGATACAACTTCTATAGCAAATAACAATGATAAAGATCACCCCACTTGAGATAAGCAGTATCAAAATTTTTGGTGATACGGGGTCTTTAGTGATAGGTCTTCCATACAAGCGTGATTCCTGAACCCATTTACCTGAACTAAGGAATTCAAGCAGCCAGTAACTCCTTAATGGTGGATTAATAGACTACGCGGTAGGCTAAGGTGTAATGGTGATATGAAACAATAAGAATTTTGGGTTTAACATAAGGTTTGGCTCAACAGGTTATTCTAGGGGTATCTTGCACTTAAAGTGAGTGCAGCAAAGGGTTTCATTACGGGAGGTCGACAAGTCAGTGTAACAAGTCGATAAACGCACATAACAATACACATATGGGCTAATTTGGGTGTAAATCCTATAATGTTGCCTTTATTGAACTATATATCCCTATCACTCAATTAGGTCTCGAAATGATGCACATGCCAAGTTCTAAAGTCTACAATACTACTGGCACACTCATATTTGGTGGATTTATGTATCAATATATGAAAACCTAATATTAGGCAAACCTCACCAATGCAAATAACGGGTAAGTTGTGCTTGGCAAAGATCTATTCTAGTTTCGGTTTTGAAAAACATGAAAATCGAAGTAAATATAGGTCAAGTGGTTATTCTACTCTCACCCCCACTTGGTTTATATAATGCCCCTATTGTATATTTTAAGGAAATAAAATTTAAAAATGAGAGTAGAATTAAAAACAAAAGATTCCCCTGAGTATTGCTCTGCATAACCGAAGCTGCATGACATGGACTTCTATCTTGAAAATCATGAGCAACCTCGTGTCCCTAAAATTACTTAACAAACCTAAAGCATAATCCAGATTACATAATATGAAAAAATAACTCACTTTCGTAGGATCACGGTTGCATTTAGCTTACGCAACAAGCCTTTTAAACCACTCGGTGACTCGAGTGGACGAGTGAAGTCTTGTGAGGGTTTCCAGTGAATACACCTATAAAATTCATTTACTAAATGCATACAGTTTTGTAAATTTCTAACTTGTTTTAATGATAATTAATGTTTGTAGGTTTTAACTACGGCGTAGTTCCATGGCGTAGTCTATAGATGGAACTACACCGTAGTCACATGAGTGAAAATAACCTATTAATTCCCAGATCAACTACGACATAGTTAAGGGGTTCAACTACGCCATAGTTACAGTTTTAAAAATTGTTACTTAGGAATTTGGCTTAACTACGACGTAGTCAGGGGACTCAACTATGCTGTAGTTACAGACTGTAACTACACAATTTTACTCATTTATCTACAAGCCGAGGTGGATTGTCGATCTCTTGGCTTGTAGTGACCTGCAAAGTTAGAAAGATACAAAACCAAACTAAAATGCATAAATAACATAAAGGAAGAGGATAAAAGACGGGTTGTCTCTCGAAAAAGACTTTTTTTTATTATCGAGTCTTTAATTTAGACTTTTGACGGGTCTATGTTTCTTTTTGGACACTTCCTCCTATGTCCATCTCCTTCCGGATCATTACCTTGAATCTAGACCCGCCCACTTGTCCTAATGGCCAAGCATCCTCTAATTTTTTAGTCACACAGACAAAATTTTTTCCTTCCTCGAATGTATACCTCTTTACCTCATATGTTTTAATACACACTTGAGGTGGGTTGTAATATTTTTCGTGAAGACCAATTTCCCATCGTTCGTCTACCTCAAATCCATACTCGTGCCATGAGTACAATGTTCCTCCATGGACCTATTCATATTTCTCCTATATATTGTCTAGTACATACCCCTTCTTTCCTATTCTTAGCTCATATTCATTGGCCAACTGCTCAATCTCTTTATCGAACACTGCCTTGTATTCATCTAAACTTTTTGAATATGGATTATTGCGTATTCCTGCAAATCAGCGTCAAAACTATCGAGGATCCATTCGTTGAGCACTGCACTTTTCACAAATTTGTCCAAGTTTGTATGTCCGATCTTCACTTTCAACCATTCCTCGAATGAATAATTTTGCGGCTGTAGTTTGTTTTGGTTTACCGGTGAAGAATTCGGGAAATAGGATTTAATGTTCAAAATTAGGTTCTCCTGTTACTAGGATTAAAAATTATTCCAGAAGCTAAGTATCACTTTTAATGTTTGGCGTTGAAGTGATTTCATAATCTTGGTGTTTATTGATTTCGGTACACCATTCATTGTATCTTCTTGCCCTGATCGAATCATCAAGCTCACTACCCCCATACCTCACCAAGAGAAAGTCAGGGAACGACGTATTTCTTCCCTTCATGCCTCATTTTAAGGCTCCATGTTCATCTAATCCATAGATTCTATCTCCCCCGTTGCATGCTTTCATAGTCGGGTCACAGGTGGGCCAAAACCCAAATTCATCATCTCTCAAAACCCAAAGTCTTCTATAGTAATGCAATTTTGGAGTTGTTGTCATAGGTTCAACCATCTTTGTCATCCCTTCTTCTCCTTAGCGATCCTCCTACATATCATAACTAACAAAAGTATCTTCGTTGTTTTGCTTAGGTAAACACATGTGAGAATGTTTTTTTGAACTCTAAACACAAAGGGGAATCATATAAGAAAAGATCATTGCCTATTTTAGGAGGGTTGAATGATTCTACCTCTTGTACTTTATTGATAATGCATACATTTTCAACAAGGACAACCGGATGGTGCACATTACCATTCATATAAAAAACAATCCTGTCATCACCAACCCCTAATGAAATTTCCTTATCAAAAACATCAATCCTAGCTTGAAAAGTAGCATGGAATGGTCTACCTAGAATCATGGTTTCATTAGGGTATCACTAGATCCAGTTGAATGATAGGTCGCATACAAAAGCACATAAATAAGTATAAATTGATAAACATAAACAAGCATACAATGATAAATTAAGCAATTGAGATATAAACAAAACCAAACATTCAAATCTTCATAATAATGGCTAATACCCAAAGGTATTAACCTTCAAACATCATAATTAATACAAGAGTAATTGTTTTAGCTAAGGTAAACTAATCGAGTTAACGAATGACACTAAAAACTGAACGATTACAAAAGTATAAGAAATTACACGTTGTCTTCGATGGATTGGAATGCGTTGCAAGACCTCTTCTGCTCTTTTTCTCCTTTAAATATTGACTTTTGTGGTTTAGATATCGAGAATATGATTTAGCACACTTAAAACTCGTTTTTGAGTTTTCTATTTATACTGTTTGGAAGTCGGTTCGATACGGCGTATCCAATGGGTTGGATATGGCGTATTGGAGTTTCTTAGGGTAGGGACCACGTTTGATATCTTCCAAAATCTTCACATACTATATCTTCAATATGGCGTATTGGTCTTCTCTAGATACGGCGTATTGAGCTTGTTTCCATCATGGTCTTTGGTGAGTGCAGGCACGGATACGCCGTATGTTCATTGATGGATACGGCGTATTGGTAGTCAGAATAGTAATCTTCAAAATATCTTCATTTAAGCTCCAAAATGCGTGACTTTTAGTCAAGTTTCACCAAGTGCTCTATAATTACTGCAATTCTCAAATATGAACGATTAAGTAACAATTCTTTGCAATAACTATACAAAATGGGTTAATAATATGGGATAAATGATGCTATAAAATAGATGTTATTGATGTCATCAAATATCCCCCCACTTGAATCCTACTTGTCCTCAAGTAGCCTTTAGAAGTTTATAAAAATGTATCCCTAAGGATATTTTCCATTAAAGCATTTATTTAATCTATTACAAGTACACAACCAAACACCTTACGAAATAGGAAGATGAAAACACTCAAATCACTCAACTAATCTATGTGGTAACATGTAACTAATTCGCTCAATTGTTCGGTCATAACGAGTATTCTATCTTAAGCTTGGAAAGGATACACATCTCCACCACTAAAGCTAAGGAGTAAAAAGTTTATAAAGGTAAATATGGGTTGATTACTCTAACTAATCTTTATCGATACCAATATTCTAGGAGGGCGACAAAGACCACACATACACACCCGTAATGATGGGATAGACACGTGTGACTGCTCACTCCTACCTCGAATAAGCTAAAGAGTAGGAATAGTAAAGTAATATAGGGTATGGATCTTCTAACTTTCACCAATAGTAATCAACTAACAAGGCAGCTGAGACATGCATACATGGCCGTAACGACGGAATAGACATGCACGCTCGATCACACCCTCATTCGCGTAAAACCCATGGTTAATGATTAGGAAAGGGAAATAAATTGTTGTTAAACAAAGATTTCAAAACAAATAGATTAAGTCTAAAATACAAGTTGCTAGACACTTTTTCCTGACCATTACCATGATAAAGACACAACTATTTACAACGTTTGATCATAGATAAATAACAACAACCTAAGTTGGCGTTCCCGTAACGGTCAACTTCCCAAACATCCCATACTTTACATACTTTACAAAGAAAGTGGTGATATCTTCCACTTTATACAATACTCTACATCGTCGATTTGTATCAACGAATAAAATATCCTTCGTGTAAGATTATCTTTAAACTTTCCTTCTTTTTTTGCAATTTTTCTAATTTTTTTGATTTTTTTTGCTAACATAACAAAACTCGGTGTAGTTTCACTATCTTCACGATCATAATAATTCTGGATAATTCCTTCGATAATTTCTTCATTCTTCGGACGTACTATTAATTGCGATGGTAGTAAAAATACATGAGTTTTAACTATAAATACATTCCCATTTGCGATGTGCAAATTTCTTCCAACTATACCAAAATAGACACAAGACTCGGGAAATACAAACTTTACACTTTAAGCAACTAGCAACTGTAAAATAAACTTAATCTAACAGGGTAGGCTAAGGTGTAAAGGTGTAACGAAACAAATAATTGGTGTAGTTCCTAAAGGATTGGCTCTACGGGTTGTTCTAGGGGTATCTTACTCTTAAAGTGAGAGTAAACAAAGGGTTTATATGGGGGTTAACTAACCAGTGTAGTTAGTTAATAAGCAACATGTAAAGGCGATTTGGGTGTAATCATAAAATTTACCAATTTAAACAAGTTACTGCATCTAAATCCATAGTACTTATCACTGCGATCTCGAATAGATATACCAAGCCAAGTTCTAAAGTCTACAACATCACCGGCACACTCATATTTTGTGGAATTTGGGTAAACATTTGGAAACGGATAAGGTTAAATCCTCATAATATCTAACAAGGGTTATTGTGTGCGGGTTATGTATCAAGTAATTTCACAAAAGTATGCTTGAAATTTTTTAAAATTTGAGCATAATTTTAAGCACTTTTAAGTGTGAAAATTAGACGAGTCAACATTCTAATTCATCCTCCCCACTTGAAATTATACAACTCTCATTGTAGTATAAAAACATTAATACGGAATTAAAAAAAATTAGAAGTGAGAAACATCCCATTGGGTATTTTGATATTTTGCTCTAAAGAATTCTCCATGTTTGAGTTTATTACAAGTAATGGGTGTTGAACATTATCCTGCCTTAAGTGAAGGGATGGTTGTCGGAGAGGAGGCAGTGGTGGTCCCAACAGGGCTTGTTTTCATAGATCTACAGATTTGTAAATTCACCTCTCGCCTATACTATATGCGGGAGGATAGAAGGGTATTTCTTTCAATCGAGGTCCTTAATAACAATACGGCGTGAAAAAAAACAATGGCATATGGCCTAAGGAGGCACTATACGGCGTTACTTATGTGTCATCTATGGGAGAGGATGACCTTGTGTCAGCGGGAATATAACATTCAGTGAAACTGTAAACCTAAAAAACATCTAATATAGTACTATGACGTATCTCACCAAGGGGACTCAGCGGCGTCCCGTAGTTGTAGAGATTTATTCTAGTTTAAGTTACATTCTCATACCGTAGCACCTGAATATCAGGCACGTATTGCCACTTAACTGCTCTTTATCATATGTTTTAAAGTGCATAAAAAGTAAAGACTGATAACGTCCAGACAATCAATACGCCGTATGGTATGGAGCAGATACGCCGTATTGATGTCTGGGAAGACAGACTCGATAAAATTAAATAACATTCTGGGTTGTCTCCCGGGAAGCACTTTTGTTTACAGCAAAGTCTTTAAGTTAGACTTTTCTTTAGCTTCCACACACTTGAAATCATCTCTCCTCTTAACTCTGTTATTCTTGTTTGGATATGATGCTTGTTTATGAAAAGTACTTACGAGCTATGGTGCTGAACTTACTGTTAGTCTTGTTTTATCATGCATAAATAAGTCAAAATGTCACATCATGATATATATGCAAAAATATAAGAACCTGTTTAATGGTTAGATACATCACAACATGAATAAATGTACAGATATAAACAAAGGATAAGGATGGGAGGATCATGGGTCTGGCTGGTGTGGGTCCTGCTGAGCTATGGAGGTGTTGGCCTCGTCAGTCTTTCGCCTAACCCTACTCCTTTGATACTTTCTTGGTGTCTTAGAATAGCTCGTGTATGTCACACCTGCCCTGTCCATCATCCGTGTGAGGCTAGTGACAGTCCATGTACTGAATCTGGAAAAATCGCGAGCCATCACATCAATCACCTCGCCCTGCTCAGTCAATGCCCCACAAATCTCACATACATCATCCTCTAATCTTGCCATCCTCTGTAGCATAGTCCTGGCAGCAGCTGGGGGTGGTGGTGGTGGCTGAGGTGCCCGTACAGGTGCCGGAATAGCCTGACCACCCTAATCATCAATAGGAGCATCCTCAGCGGCCTTAGGGGCACCAACCGCAGCATCAGGCTGCCTCTCTGGTCCTAGGGCTACCCAAGCCCATGTATCATAAATCTCTATACATATCTGTAATCTCACCAGCTCAGCCATATCAATAACTAGTAGTGCAGGGGCAATAACTGTCAATCCCTAAAGTATCTATGTAGTAAGGAGTCCAAAATGCTCAGCCAATCGAGCTACAAACTATCCACCAGAGATATGAGCCCCACTCTTCCTCCTAGTAGCAAACCTCCTTAGATATCAGGCTAATAAGTAATGGATGTTGATCAATCTAACATCCAACCCTCTCAAATAAAACAAATCAGTCACGGTTACCTTTTTAGGTGCCTGACTCCTACTAGCAATACTATGTGCTATCATCCTATGGCAAAGTCTCAGCATCGGATCTCTAATCAAAGTGTAGGAAGGGGGAGGTCCCAAAAAATCTCCATCAGTAGAAATGTCCCTCCAATAATCATGTAGATCCCTTCCCAGGGATCATCCTTTCACTCTTACTCTAGTACCTAGCAAAACTGAGGGACTCTATCTCCTCCTCGGTATGTAATCCCAAGGCCAAAATAAACTACCTCCGGCTCAAACGTCTCCTGGCTCCACCTAACTAAAACTTAATAGTATCAGGAACATCCAAATCAGTCAGCGCCTCTCCAAACCTGAATGTACAGAAAAACTCAAGAATAAGCTTGTTTACCAACGACCCCTGATATCAAATAGCCGCCTCCAGGCCCGACTAGTGAACATACTAACTCCCTGAGCAACCTTGTGCTCCATAAGCATCCTAGCACTTAACCCATCAGCCATCAAATCCGACAATCCTCTGAAATCAAATACTTGCACCATGTGCACCTCCCTCCTGTATATCCTAGCTAATCTCGCCTCAAAATCCGCAATATCAGCATCTGTGTACTGTAACCCCTCGTACCTAAGGTACTGGTGCCTTTGATCACGTGGTGGAAGAGCCATATTTGTAAAATCAACGAGAATAGCATAAAGATTATAGAATTTTAAACATTCTATTCTGGGGTGGAGACGGCGTATTCATAAAAGGATATGCCGTATAGGGATCAATATGGTCAATATTTCATATAGATCTTAGTCAATACGGCGTATGGGTTTGAAAACTCAGGATTTTATTCTCATTAATACGCCGTATTCAATTTACTGAATACGCCGTATTGAAATTTTAAAATGGGGTAAAAATTAAGCGAATACGCCGTATCTATGTGATTGGATATGCCATATTTCTCTGCAGTATGAAAATGAAAAAGGGGGTTCCCCTTTTTACCCATTTTGACCCATTTAGCAATTCATAAAAACCACCAGTTTATCTCATTTAGAGGGGGCAAAGGGGTCCTAAAAGCATAGCTTTACGGCATAACCCCTGATTCTACAAAACCAAATTCTAACCCTAACCCTAAATCAAAAATCAAATGAAGATTAGGAACGGGCTTCATAATCATACCTTGTGAGGATGTCGAGAGGGATAAAAAATATTGATAAAGTTATTGATCTCCTAAGAATTTTTGCGGTAAAAATTAATTTGAGTGGTAAAAAGTTTGTGTGTGTGAAAAGCTTGATCCGGCGTATCAGTTGGGCTTTTATACCCAGACTTAATACGCCGTATTGGGTTCTGATTAATACGCCGTATTGGCAAATTTTGCTGACTTAGTCAACTTCAGTTAAGAACAGTGGATACTGTCGTATTAGGTCCTTGGAGACCAATTTTCCTAATTTGAATAAAGCATAGATAACATACCTTGTCCTCCGTAACATCCTTGTATAAACACCATCCTTATAATACCGTTTAGGGTCGAACGGAATGCCAAATGGCACATATAAATTC
>BQNB010155460.1:0-15395 GCA_026074375.1 Tanacetum coccineum
TTTTATTTATTTATTTATTAATTACTTAATTATTTGCTTTACCTTAAGTTTTTATAAAAACCTAAGCTTATTTGCACATACCTTTTTGCTTAAACGCAATTTACTAGACTTTTAAAAATAATTAACTTTCCAAAAATACTTTTCATTTCACAAATTCACTTTCTAAAAATAGAAAGTCTTCCAAAAACTCTCATATTTTAACAAACTCATTTCTTTCACAAATGACACACTTCCCATTTTAATCCATCACCTAGACATCCACATATTAACCAAAACAATTCTTTCAAAATACCCAATCAATTTCATTATCACTATAAGTGATTAAAATGAAATTTCTCCATCAAATAACTCATTTCTCTTAACTTAACCTCTAAAACCTAAACTTATCTTAAATTACTAACACAAAAATACGTATACGTATAATTACTTACACAATTAACGCGAAACCGCTTCAATCACCGAAATCATTTCCTTGTCAACCAAAGTTAACGAAATGAACTTCACAAAATTCAACACAAATCCAATCCCACACAAACCATATAAACACGTATAAACACATAACCATACATTACAACAGATACATTTAGGTCAACACTATGGTTTGACCAACCTACTCAAGTCATGGTTGTCATAGTATCCCCACCTTGAGAAAATATCGTCCTGAGATTTAACTACTCGAGGCATTAGCACTATCGACAAACAACGGAGGACACTTAGACCTCATTTGATCCTTGCGTTCCTAAGTAAGCTCAGGACCACGCTTTGAATCCCAACGAACTTTCTCTAATGTTATCATACTACGCTTTTACTCATGACCTCTCGGTCCATAACATCATCGGTTCCTTGGCAAAACAAAGGGTCTTGTCCACCTTAACCTCGACTAACTTCCAAAATCTGAATCCAACTGCTAATGACTTTGCTACTCCCACAAGGGTGCAATTAGTAACACAACAACCCCAAATGAAAAGAAGCATCCCACTACATGTACCTTTCTTGTCATCGATAAAACTTATCAAAACCCTTAAGTTATTGTAACAACGTGTTTTATATCTTAACCTCGCAACTCATCAAACAAGAACTGTCTTAAAATTAAGATATAAGATGTTACAAAGCTCAACGTATCTAAAGAATCCACGCAAATTCAGGTTTACTCAAACTTTCATCACCTCCCAATCCAATTTTCCGATACTCAGCTCATAAGACAGAAATTCTCAACCGAACTGTAGGCCCAATATATCTAAAGATCTCAAATGTTCCTTTTTTAAGCTCTTATTGTTTTCAAGTCATGGTTAAGTTACTAAAATCTCTCATTAAAACTCTTTTAAGCTGTATTATAACTTAAACAATGGCAACTTTCTGTTTTTGTGTTGTTAAGAACTAGTTCACATAAATTTACTCCAAAAAGCTATTTTGGAAGATAAGCCAAAAAGGGAAGGGCTTATTACTGTCACTAACTTGTTCTTGAACAAGCTAGAGCTTGTAGACAAAGCTCTTAAGAGCTTATTTGCCCTTGTTTAAGCAAAGGGCTTTGTAAGTTCCATTTTCTGTCATTTTTAAGCTTTTACTGTAGCATTGCTTATTACTGCTTATCTCTGCTTATTTATTGCTTATATCTGCTTATTTATGTTTATTTATGATGTTTAGTGCTTATTTTGCTTAGGTGTAGTTGTGCACGTTTTTCATTTAAATCTGTCATAATAACTTTTTATTGCATAATCTTTGTTAGCTTATTATAGTGCTTATCTGTGGTTGAAATTTGATTGTTATAGCTTTTAGAACTTAGTTAACATCTGGTCTTTAAAAGTTATAGCTTAAATTAGCCTTAATCAAGTCTAAATGTTGAAATCAGATTTTAAAGGAGTGTTTGGTTTAACTAAGTTTGTGAGTCAAAATGGGTCAAAAAATGGCTGCAGACTTTTGGTCACTCTTATTTAGCTGATATTCATAATAAAAAACCAGTTTTCATAAGTTGTTTAATTGTTAAAACTTTGATTTTAAAGGTTTTTAAAAAGGTTGTAGTTTAAACGTAGTGATTTAAGCAAGATTAGGTCAGTTCCGAGGATAGATTTCTGTAGTTAAGTTTTATTGAGTATTTTTGTGCTTGTCTATGTTGTTTAAAACAAGGTTGGAACCAAGCTTTTAAGGTCTGCATTGTTTGGTTTGTGTTTCGTCAAGTTCTGTCAAAATCTTGCTAAGTACCTTTTTAAGTCAACACTGCTCATTCAATTGCTTACTCTGGCTTAATCTGAATTTCAAAATGATTTTTGATTGATGATTATTGTAGCTTATTGCATGAGCTTTTTAGTGGTATAAGCCATTTTGGCCAGAAGGCTCTGTTAAGTCTTAAAATAAGCTCAAAATTGCTCTATAGCTGGTTGGTTAACAGTTTTTTAGCCAAAAGCTAATTTGCATGGTTTGAGCTTTTTGGCTTAATGGAATGCTATATTTAGGTTTAAGTCCTGCATATTAGGTAGGTTATAAGTCCAATTTACTTAATTTACTTTAGGTTATAGCTGTATATTGACGTTATATGGCACTTTAGTTTAAAATTTTAAGTTAAAAAGCCTTTTTAAGAATTCTGTCATTTTAAGCTTAGTTTAAGTCCTTTTAGTTGCTTAGTTTTGTTCTTTGTTGCTTATTAAGTATAGCTTATTATCTGTTTTAGCTTATTTCCCTTTTTTATTTGCTTATTTACCTTAGAAAATGCAAACAGTTTGAACTTTTTAAAGTTAAGCATCTGTCAACTTAATTTTGCTTATGTTTGTACTTAGTTTGTTTCTAAAAAGTGTCTTTTTACAAAAGTTGCTATTTTTAACTTACACTAAAAAGTTTTAAAAAAATGCAAAATAAAAACCTATATTGGGAAGGAGAGAAGCCCCAAGTGAGGCAAGGCTCGAACCTGGGACCTCAACCTCCCTCAACCAATATATTAACTCAACACACCACACTACCACTCCTGCCCCTTGGTCTTTTTCGTTTCTATTGCACCAATTATTCCTATAGCACCTTTTTACCCGTTCACTTAAAACTTATTTAAGCTTTTTTAGACACATATTTGATAAGCTGTTTTCTCCACCTTATTTTTATTAAATTCTTCACTATTCAATGCACTTTTCATGTTTTTCCAGATTTTTTATAAATCGTTTAGTATTTTTTATATTTAATTTTTGTTAAAATCATTTTTAATTCATAAAAAATTATAAAAAAGTCAAAAAAATCTAATTGTTTTTTAGAAAATTTTCTTTTATCATTTAGGACTTAGGAAAATTAGATTTGCTTTCGTAGGGTTAAAATTTTAGATTTTGAATTTTTAAAGAACGGGATTGAATCCCGTTCACGTTTTTCATGTTTTTTAAGCTTAAATCGCTTTCGTTTTTGGTTAGATTTCTTAGTTCTTGCATTTTAGTCAGTTAGGACTTATAAAAGTTAAAAATATCATTTTAGGATTTAATTTTGATAAATTAGGGTTTTAAGTCACGTTTTTAGGATTCCCGTTTGCGTTTTTAGTTTAAATTTGTGTTGCCTTAATTGTTTTTAGTGTAGATTGCATTAATTTTTATCCCGTAGATTTAAAAACAATCAAAATACTTTGTCATTCCAAAACATCAATTATCCAAACCGACACTCGACTTTCCATTTTGGCATTCCACGTCGGGAAAACGTCCCGGAAAAAATTTTTATAATTAAATAAAAAAATTTTACAAATACTACCTGTTTATTCATTGATTTTATTGATATTATCCTATTATATATTTATAATATTTATATTATATATATAGTAAGAAATCTTTAAATAAGGGAACTATACATATATGATTACACAGGCGAACTATACATATATGGTTGCTCAGGCGAATTATACAATCCTGCATAGGCGAACTATACATGCATCAGTTAGACAGGCGAACTATACATACCTAATTACAACATGCGAACTATACGTAGGTGCCTAACACAGGCGAACTATACATAGGCTCTTAACACAGGCGATTTATTCACTATCTATAGGCAAACTACACTTGATTTTTTTGTAGAACAAATCTCATAATCTTGGTAATCCAATAGCATAACCTCATCCAAGTAGAATTATTCCCTATCTTGTCACTTAGTGATATCTTTAGTATAATTTTCGTAGTAATCTCAGTAATGCTTTGAATTTCAATAGTTGGCCGATATTTATTGAGGTAGATTAAGTGTGTAGTGTCTCTTTTTGCATTGTATTAGTTCTTTTCATTGTGAGCATGCATAGTAACTAGGTTGTCTAAGTAATCTAATTTGCCAATACCCCCAGTTGTAAATCCTGTCCTGTCAACACTAATCTGCCATCATGGTCTAAATGTCTATCTGTTATAATATGATATATCTAAATATATATATAATAGAAATATATATATATCTATATATATATATATATATATATATATATTAGTGAAAAAGTATATATATAATATTCTGTTCGTATATAACTGTATGTGACAAATCTTAGCAGAATCAGTGTCGTTGCCACCACTGGACAACAAACCAAGCTTAGATCTTGAGCTTGTTTCCAAGAAAAAGACATGATAATCAGAAATTCAATGGAAAGAATCCATCACTGATTGACACGCAGAGAACCCCCCATTTTCAAGTCGTTCTGATGCAAGCGCTCTCACTCCATGCTATCCTGCATTTCTCATCACTGCGAATGTCCCTGAAGTGTACATGCACCAATTTTGGAATTCTGTGTACAAGCATGACACCTTTTACAGATTCAAGATTGACAAGAAGAAACGAAACAAACTTACTTAAATTCTTCATAATATCTTCTATTTGCCCAAGAGTACCGGGTAGAGACTTTGATCCCCTTCCTTCTGAAGAAGACACGGTGTCTTTCTTAAGAGAACTCCGGTCATAACTAGGGAGACAATTTACCTCATAAGTTGTTTCGATCAGATCTTGAATGGACTTTGATGAGCACTCCCATAGACTTCTCTGGATACATCTTGAATGGCCTAAAAATCAAAAATTTAACTCAAGAAATTCTGTTAGGACCTGCATTCAAATTACTCAAAGGCACCCGCTCTAATTTTGCTGAATTAGAATATGACTTTGAAGATCTATAATGGCTCTTTCAATAGAAAAAAAAAAAGAAAAGCTTGATTGGAAATCTGAAGCCGATGACTACAATTTTGATCTTTCCAAACCCCTTCCTTTGATCAAGCATGGAAAACGTCAAAGAGTACCATTTGAATACTTCATCAACAATGATCTCAAGTATCTACAAGGAGGAGTTTATGACTAGACATACACACGTCTACTACAAGCAAAGCCCGCTCAGTATGAATCTACCAGGCATTGAAGACATAGTTCCAAACATATGGAGTCCTGTTAAAGTTGCTTATGATAGATATGCGTTATAGGATATCTCACATTGGAGAAACAACGTATTCCTTCTATGAATCTGTAAGAGGCATAACAATCAAGAGATATTTATATTCAACAAAACGTATCCGACAGTCCACTCCATGTAAAGGAAATGAGGAAACAATGGATTAAGGGTAGCTTAGAAGATATTATAAGTAGAAAGGAGCGATAATGTATTATATGGATTCAAGGAAGGTAATTTCACGACTTCGACTCATTGTATCGAGATGTTTTAATTCTTGTGGATCAATCGCTCACAAATCTTTCAGAGAATGATGTTGCTGACTTGCAATAGTCCCCCCCCCACCCCTAAGGATGTTCACCAAAGTCTGGTTATTCAGAAGCGATCGAGGATCTTTAAACTTGGAGTTTGAAAAGTTATCAAAAGAAGATCAACTATCACAAGCCTGATACTACAAGACCAGATCTCATAAAAAGCACCCGTACACTCATTACCAAGACCTCAACGGATTTCATTTATGTTGACGACTACAAAGAGGAACATGGGTTGTTGCGCTCCGATGAACGTACAAGTTCAGATGGCACGTAACAGAACTTCTTTCTATGCTCAAAGACATACCAAGATCATCGACATGAGTAACTAGAGGCCGAAGAGAAGAAGGACACATTGGAAAAGAAAAGAGCTCTAATTTCATGATCAAGGACACAACACGACGCTAAAGGAATGGAGGAATGAGATAAAGTTTGGAAAATTTGTTGAGCGGTAGACTTTACCGGACTTGACATCAGACTGCTGCAAAGTAACAATATTGACTTGTCATATTGTGTTCATATCTCAAAGGTCATTTCGTATATCATAAACTTGTGAATTTGTATATATGTAGTGTAGACTTATAGTGACAATAATGTGTGCTCCGAGAATGAAAAATTTTCAAGAATTTTTTAGTAAATTAAATTTATATCAAATTAATTATACTCAGCACATTTCTTAATATCCCTCAAAACATGAGGGAGCATTAAAATGTTCCTTAGAGTGATTTGAGGTAACATTTTTGTCCCCGAACGTTTAATCAATAGATATCCAAAATATCAAGGGATTAACATTTATTGATAAGGGAGAAAAATGATTAAACTGAATCTAAATTGATTGACATTATCATATAAAATGGACTCAATGCACTCCAACACTTAGCATGTACTACGATTACGGTGCACATGTTAAGGGGGAGATTTTAGTGATGATGAAAACTCTCAAAGTGTAAATCTTTTGATATTTATATCAAACACTTTGATTGAATTTTCAATGATTTTGGTTTCGATTGTGATGGAATACCCAAAAGACCGACCATGTACTTAAATTTCTGGAGTTATAAGGCGGTTAGGCATAGGTATTCAAATCCCATGATCCAGACCTGAAACCGGAGGGATCTACCCACAAGAGAAAAAGTGAGAATCAGGAATAATGCCGACTGAGATAAAGCTAACACTGGAACAAACCCAACAAGGTGTTAGTTATGAAGTCTTGGTAAGCATTGAAGGGGTTGAAGAATGAAAAAGAAATGTAAGAAAATGTGAAAAGAAAGAAATCCCTCCATACACTTAGGCAGAAACCGGATCAATACATAATCTGTCGATATCAACTAAGTTGTTTTTTTGACATTAAAAACAGTCATGGACCCACACTCATGCCCACCACCTCCCTATCCACCAAGGTCTCTCACAACTCTTGTTTCATTTCTCACAGAGATTACACGCATTTCTATCAACTTTCTCACTCCGAGTTAGTTGATATTAAAAGGTGGCAGTCTGCTCCAGCCTCCGATCACTAAAAACAAAGTGCACTATTGAGTCTAGAGCCAAAAGAGATCATCCATAAATCTCATTAGGACACTTGTCAAATCATGCTTGCTAGGGTCACACAATGTGAATAACAAGTTAACATATTAAGCTAGTCCTACTCAATTATCCTTGTAATTTATGTCAAAACATCCGAGAGATTATCATTCACTATGAAAGATGGAAATCCTGCTTGAGCCAACATCAAACAAGCTCATGGTAGGTGACTTGTGCGATTCAATAATGAATCAAACTTGTACAACTAGAAGAAAACAGATGGTGCAATCTATAAGAAGCAAACTTATTCCAGTTATGGAATGACGCTTGCTGATGAATTTGAATGATTAATGTTTATAATCCTATACCATAACACGGGTCATTCATGGATCTGGACTAGTTCTAGAGAAGAAAGACATTAGAAAGAATATTCTAAAGAGGAAAGTGTTTACTGTTGGTAAAGTGAATTATGACTATCCTCTAGCCTCGTCCAAGTTGAAGAGTCTATATATAGTACTTACAATATACGGTATTCGTACCCGACTTAAAACCAAAAAACGTAACTATTACTATTAAACACGAGCTATAATAAACAGTAAAATTACACGGGGGTGACCGAGGTCTTTTTCTAATACCAACAATCTCCCCCTAAGGTAGGTCACCCCTGAAAATACCGAACATTAATCGCTTCAGTCTTAGCTCGAAGACATTTGATCTCTGGTACATTGGGAAAGTAATCTTTTGAATCATCTTACCTTGTCTTGACTGTGATCTTTGACTTTTCTTGAATCATCCGCCCAAACATAATCTTACATCATCTTGTTAATGGATCGCCATCATTGTGCACGTGTGAATGAATACATGACATCAAGCTTGCGGAAGCTTGGTCCCTTTATGAGGTCTTTTCATACCATCATAACAAGTGAAGTCGTGTCTTGGCTTTCAGTATTTACTGACATCTCAGGTACTAGGAAAATTTCAATCCCATCTCCATATTAAGAATATCCTGTAATGAACATTTAGTAATAAAGAGAAAATTGATTTGAAAAGAAGTCTAAGTGTTTCTTATGAAAAGAATTTTGTAACACTTCGAGAGTTATGATTGTTTGTCAAATGATAAATAACCGTTAATTTTAAACCCAGGAACAAGTTTGATTCCACACATAATCGCACATTGTTTCTTCCAGTTGACACCAGTTTGTATTCATGTAGAATCGCACAAGTTACCTACTTAAGCTTGTTTTGAATGTTGGCTCTACTGAATTCCATCTTCAAGTTGAAATACTATCGTTTCACCTCGGATGTTCTGGCAAAAGCACAAGGATAATGCGTAGAATTCTTAGGATAGACTTGTTTCCACATGTGTGAAAGACAAGAGAAAAAAAATTTATTTTGGGAAAAACAAATGATTGTGTCAAATGAGATAATTGATGATCTCTTGGCTACTAGACTCAATAGAGCGTTTATTTCTAGTAATCAGAGGTTAGCACTGCCATATGTTCATAACAACCTGACTCGAAGTGAGAAAGTCAATAAGATAACGTGTATTAAGTCTTCGTGATACATAAACATAAATCTTTTGAAAGATTCTGAGTGCTAGGGAGGGTAACTAGAGCAAATGATTCTTCGAAATCAGTACCCTCTTCCTGAGCATAGCCTTTAGCTACAAGTATTGCTTTGTTGTGAATAACAGTCTGAACTTCATCCTTTTTTTTTCTATTCTTTCATAACCACTTTAGCTTTATCACTGTCTTGCCAAATGGTTTGTCGACGAGTTCCCAGACTTGTGGTCTGTCGAACTAATGAAGTTCATCCTGCATTGCTTCGATCCATGCATAATCAGCCATTGTCTCCTGTGAGCGCGAACATACACATTATCCATGCATAACTGTTCTTTGGTTCTTCTGTACTCACTGTGAGCGCGAACATACACATTTCAGGATCTGTGGCAAGCTGTTGTCTTGTTTGCTAGAGAAACAACATTTTTCCTTGGGGGCACGGGGCCAAAGATGTCATAATCTAACGCCTTTTGTTTATTTGAAACGAGGTCTGAGGAGATATTGTCAACAGACGTCTCTTGTCAATTTGGCGTGAGGTCTAAACAGATTTGATCAGACGTCATTTCATGAAGCACGGGTCCTGAACTGCTATGAATAGGAGTCCATGCTCGAGTAAAATTAATTGCATGGATATAAAGTAATGCACTGAAACGTACATTAATCCCAAATTGCATGGATATAAAGTAATCCATGCTCGAGTAAAATTAATTACCCGTTGTTAGGAACAGTTGTCTTTCAGACAACAATATTTCCTTCAAATGAGAATCGGGTTGCAATCTGAAGTAATTGCAAACCATTGTCATGAGCTCACAACTTTGAATGTTTTGTTATAGTAGCTCAAGACTGAAAAGACTTCTCTTTTCATTGCTAAGGATAAATGCACTGAAACGTGTATTTTCCTTTACGATAAGGCCCGGGTTATGCACAGAAATGTACATAAGCCAATTCTTCATCATCTGCTTCCCACTCATGAATCCTCAAGATTCTTCATTGATGAAAGGGTTCTGGATGAGCTCGGTGGATTCTCTAGGTGGACATGTTCCTTAGTAGTATGCTTCAAGCTTTCATGTACCTTAGGGTAATTAGTAGCAAGGAAGACATCATGCATGTGCTCAGGGTTTGGTCCAGCAAGAGCCACATGACTTTGTTCAGAGTTTGATCTAACCTACTCTTGTCAACGTCCCATCACTAAACTTGTGTAGCTCATTCAGCCTCATCAACTTTCTTTGATCATTTCTGTCTCTGTAGACAACGGCTCTTGGCTTAGGGACAATCGTATAATCTTCTTTGAAGTAATAGTCGGCTGCATCCCAATTTGGACGTTCAAGGTTGATCTTTGTTTGATAACTTTCAATCCCGAGCTGTAAGTCTCCCACACGATTCCTGATCACCAGGTTTCTTATCCACATGTTGACTGCCGTGTGAAGACTAGTCTTGTCTGTCTTGGGCAGATGGTTGAGCTTTTCTTGAATATTGAGTAGGAACAGATCTTCAAAATCATTTGGATGAAGATTTTTGAAATCCTTTTCCGAGATCTTGTACTCTTGGTAATCAGCTCGGCGTAGAATAATCTCTCTTAGGTAGTTGTATCCGTATTTTTCGAACACCTTAACACTGATCACACTGAGAATTCGCATCCGCGATCTGACTGCTTCACGATCAGAGGGCTCACTGTGTTTGTTGATGTAGAATTCCTTTCTCCTAAACCACCAGTGAGTGATGCCATAGACCGCACTGATGTCATATTCGCGTTCACTTTCAACCCACAAAGATGGAACTAATTCTTCAAGGCCAAAGTCTAGGTAACGAGCGGCTTTGAGCTTGGATATGGATAAGGCAATTTTTTGCTCTTTGTCACTGTCAGAAGATAATCCAGATCGTTATTGAAGAAGAATTGTGGTTGAATAGTTACCTGACCTGGTGGTCCTCCTAAGGGCAGTGGTTCATATATATTTCGCAGAATTTGATGACCCTCAGGATTACTCAAATCAACCTTATTTGTCAGCAGCTTATGGCATTCATCCATCTGATATTGAAGAAAGACGTTGTTCTTATGAAAGGCTTTAACAAGGTTGAAAGCTGGACCTTCTAAATCAGCTTTGCAGAGCTTCTTCTTTCCTGTTCGTCTGCAGAACCATTTTATGAATGACCCAATATCATACGTCTTCCTTTGAAGCTTGTTCTTCGTAGGAACTTTATACGTTGTGGCGTATGTATTTGCCCAGTTATTCTCTGGTTTCGGGAAATCATTCAGGGGAATGGTCTATTCTGGTTCACGTGTAGCAGGTCCCTCGCCTTCTGGAATCGGCTTAAACCACGTAGTGGTCGACACTTTGGGAATGTGAGCATTGTCGGTGTCCTCCAGATCTGAGACGTGCCCTTCATCCTGCATTGGAATGTCATCTGAGGATTGTTCTGAATGTTCTGATTCGGTATCAGATCTGGGCATCGAAGAGTCAACAACTACATCTCTTGTGTCAGTGATCTGCCATCCAGTTAAGGTTAGAGCTGGATGTTGTTTGGAAGCAGATGCATCAGACTCCCTTGGTTTCTTTGAACTTTGGTCATCATCTTTCGGAGGAGGTTGAGCTGACCCAGAAGTGGCAAAATCGGATCTTCTTCTCTTTGTTGACCTACCCTGGTTTGATCCAGCTGAAGGGCCTTTATCATCATCATCGTCTTTATCATCATCACTATCATGCTTTCTCTTGTGGTCTTTAACCTTGTCTGCAACTTCCTTATCCATGGCATCTTCATCTGCTATCAAAGCTTCCATAAGTGCATGGTATAGATGGTAGTTGGCAGTATTTCTGTTTGCAGACTTGATCTTATTCATGTGCTTGAAGAGAGCACTCTTTAGATCAAATTCTTCAAGATCAACTTTATCAGTTGACCTGATGGAGTAAGTTGAATCTTGTTTCTCCTCACCTTGTTCCTTTTTGATTCTGATAATCTCCTTCGGACTCTTTTCAGATTCTTGATTCTGGATAGACTCTGGGCCAGGCAGCACAGAGTATTTCTCGATTAAATCTGCAGTGTGTCGTTCAAGAACCTTAAGGAGAGCATCATCAAGTTTTGTTCCTAGATATTTATCAACAGCCGTAGGAACTTGGGATCTAATTGAAGCCAAAACATCAGCAGAGTGATCAGTCTTCTTCACTTCAGACATCTCTTGCTCCAATCTTGCCACTCTTAGCTGAAGGGCGATGAATGGAGTGATTTCAGGGAGAGATGTGGTGATTGTTGTAGCTTCCGTGTTGATTGGTGGAGGAGTGACCAGTAATGACGGCTTAGAAGATGAGACATCTGTGAAGGGAGCAATCACTGGAGGAGTTGAGTTGACGTTACTGTCTGATGACTTGGATCAGGTATGGTGGAATTAGAACTCTCTCTAACTTAGATTTCTCCCTCCTGATAAATTTTTTTTTTTTTTTTTTTTTCCAATTCCTTTTGGTTGGTTTGTTCATAAAGTAATTGATCCCTAAAGTAAAAGTGTCATTGAGATTTTTCATGGAAGACATAGAACCAGAATGACTTTCTGGTTTATCATCGATGACACGTTCGTCTGTTATGAGCTTTAGGTTGTCATGAACCTTTGGGTAGGCTGTAGCAAGGAATTCATCATCTATGTGCTCAGGGTTTGGTCCAGCAAGAGACACATGTAATTTTGTCTGAGTCTGATACAGTTGGTCTTCTTTTCATGGGTCAGGAGTCTGGTCCAGCAGAGCCTTCATGTACCTTTTCAGGGTATGATACACGAATGCTTACTCCTTGATGTTACGGTAGAGAGTCTACTTCACCTCTGATCTTTGTCCCTTTAGGGCCAGCAGCGGTTTCTGTTTCACTTTTGATCGTTCTGAATCTGTTTGTGGTGATGAAGATTCATGGATCACTTTCTCTGATGTGTCATCTTCAGGTTGAGACGAGGGTCCACTTGTTTGAATCATGAGAAGTTTGATCACGCCTAACAAGGATAAACGATCAGTAGTTCTTTTCTTTTTTGATAGATCGATTCAGGGATGAGCTTACTGTTTTCGTTACAAGGCTTTCCCTTGTCCTTACTACTTTCTTTTGCAGTTTGAAGTTGTTTCTGATACTGGGGGTTCCTCTGATCGTAACTCTTACACAAAGGTAGCCAGACCTCCTGTGGCAGAAAGGCTGCGATCATAGCCTATAGATTTAAATAGCGTCTGTTCCATGTCTGCATCATCGCACCTTCTCTTCTCCCTTTCTTTATGAGCTTCCAAATCTTTCTCTTAGCCAGATCGAGTCAGGGGATCATCATTTCTTCTTGAGGAATAGATTCTTGTTGAGCTTATCAGATTACGTCAACAAGTTGGGTAAGTAGGCTTTCCCCTTTCATAATTTCTGTGGAACGCTTACGCTATGGAAGGTTTCTTTGTCGGAGAAGGAGCTGGCTTGATTATGTGATGATTATTTTTGTGGTAGGTTGTGGGCTTTGCTTTTGGGTTTGTAGCACGCTTTGTGAAGTGTTGCACGTGTGACTTTCTTTGAGGCGGTTTTCTTATGTATTCCTCAGCAACCATTTTCAGATACTTGTAGGAATAATAAGAGGATTGTTAAATGGGCTTTAGTTATCAGGGGATCGGGAATTTGCCCATTCCAAACACTTCTATTGGACTCACCTTTAGGGACAAACTGAGATTTCCTAGTTTAAAATCATCGCTATGTATGACTGAATCAGCAGATTCAGGACGTCGGATGGATGTATGTTTATTGCTTGCAAGTAGTATATTATCACCTTGGAAGACCGTTCCATGAAGGGATGAGGAGAGGATTTACTTTCTTCTTTGGGTTCTTCAGTACCTGGAGTTTGTGGACTTGCTTTATGTGAGAAAATGTCTGGATCCTTGAGTAAAGAACTCTTCCACAGTATCAGCTTTGCATGATCAACTTTAGTTTCGAGTTGACGTTTTCCAGCATCAACAGCATGTTGCAGTACTGGGTTTGTAGGGTTTGTCACTGCCAGAAGTCTCTTACCTGTCATGGAATGTTGGATGTTGGTAGGTTAGAAATTGCTACTCCATGGTTGATGACAAATATATTCACCCTTATGTTGGAGGACAGATTTTACAGGTGTCAGGATTACTCCAGCTCATTAACAAACATCAATAAAAATCAATGACAGTGTTACCAGACGGAGGTAACTCAAACAGATGAGCTGGGATGACAGGAGTAATTGCTAAAGCCTTTATGAGAAGATCAGCACTTAAATCGAACCATTGTTAATCAACTTGACAACTATAAACCCTCGTCTTCTCGTTATATTTCATTATGTTCCAGAACTATTACAGGTAGATAGCAGGAATATTTGCTGAGGCAGTGAAAGCTTGGAAGAAGTTGGTATTACTTAGGATGTCCACTGATATCTAAAAGATGGGGTTCTTTTGAATCTTTTGTGCATTGAAAAGTAGGTTGCTTTTCCCGATTGTTAACCACTGAGAGCGAGGTACAATCTCGACTCATTTGTTCTTGTAGGAGGTGAGCGGGGGACATTTGGTTCATGCCATCGTTATTTGCAAACGAGCATCAAGAAGACGAAAACATTGCAGAGAAATGAAGTTAGAGACTCTGGTTTGATGAAAATCTACTTTTGAGGATACCAGGATGCAGAATTATCCAACAGGTTCAATTACTTGTTAACTAAGCCAGGATGGGGTTTAGAAAAGCAACTGGGTCATTCGAAGGGGCCATGATAGATTATTGGGCTTAATGGGCCAAAATATGAAACTTAGCCCAAACCGCCGCCAGGCAGAATGCCAACTCGCCGTTAGGAGAATCGAGCAAACCGCCGCGAGGAAGACACTAAACCGCCATGAATAACATTTGAAAAGGGGCTGGTTGAATTATTTAATATACAAAAATATTCGACCAAACCGCCGAGAGACGGTGGTTTACCTGTTGGAATAAAATAAAAGAAAATTATGGCAACCCGCTGTTAGTCAACCCGCTGTTAGTCAACCCGCCGTTAGGCAACTCGCTGTTAATCAAACCGCTGTTAGTCAACCCGCCGTTATGCAACTCACTGTTAATCAACCCGCTGTTAGTCAACCCGCCATTAGGCAACTCGCTGTTAATCAACTCGCTGTTAGTCAACCCGCCGTTAGGTAACTCGCTGTTAATCAACCCGTTGTTGGTCAACCCGTCGTTAGGCAACTCGCTGTTAATCAACCCGCCATATGAACCAGCGGGTTGAATAAGTTATTAAAGAATAATAAAATAACCAACTCGCCACCTAGAAACACAAGCAACTCGCCATTCAGACATATTTCCTAAAATTCAAACCACGCACCTCCTTTGTCAAAACTAATCACTTCCTAAGGCATTCCTAGGCTATCCTACGCATAAGACACACATTACTCCCGACTTTTACTTTCTAAAAGTCAACCCGCCATTAAGAAACATGGGCAAATCATTCATTATTGTTTGAGATAGAAATCCACACATCAAAACTTATTAATATATACCTTATGAACAATTCCCAGCAACTAAGTCACACCTTTCAACACTACATTGGCATTTACATCTAAAACGACCACTTTTTAATGTGTTTCCATTCGATTCCATTGATATACACACATAATAAATGATATAGATTAAGGATCGATGATTACCTTT
>BQNB010155461.1:0-15395 GCA_026074375.1 Tanacetum coccineum
GAATATTTGTCTTTTTATTTTAACCTTCCTCTCTCTCTCTCTCTCTCTCTATATATATATATATATATATATATATATAGTGGCATTTTCTTTGCAGAACCACTTTTTTGTACAGAACTTACAGAACTATTTTTTAACCATTGGATGACTTGATCAATGGTCAAAATTGAATGTGCCATTTATGTAAATAACTAAAATATCATATTCCTTAATGAAATGTGTTGTTTATGTAAATATTTAATGTAAGGGCAATTAAGGGATATCACAATTATGATTTTGCTATTTTCTTAAAACCGTTCCTCTCATCCTCCCATAAATCAAGGATTTCAGTTTTTATATTTCAACCCTAAAAAGATCCTATCATCATCATTAACATTTCAATCGACCACACATCACAATCGACACTTACATCCCCATATCTTACAAAACGCAGTCTTCGATCATGATGATAGACACCCATCTCACAATATTCAGTCTCCTACATCACCTAACCTCTCGTTGACACCACCGCTCATGGTTACAGCCATATCATACTCGACACATTCAGATTCCAACCCTATCTAAACAATTGCAACAATTTTTGTATCGTGTAGATATGTCTCTTGGGAGCCAAACCTCAGATTATACGGTTGTGGATGGTGGTTTTTGGTTTTAATCTGTTTTCTACCCCGCGTGTTTTTTATCTTTATTGGTGTACCATGGAATTGAATGTGTTTATGTATCTTTTGGGTTTTTTTATGTTTGAAATATCAGGTATGTGTTATTTGGTTATCTAATGATACTGGTCTTGTTTCTTTGTTAGGGAATGATAACAAAGAGTATGTTAAAATGATACTCTTTATGCTAGTTACATCAATGTCATGGCCCCATTTTATATGCTTAGTACAACGACATCTTTGAGTTATGTTAAAATGATACTCTCTATGTTACCTAGTTAATTTGTATCTGCTAAAAAGAAGAGTTAATTTTGTTTTGTTGGCATCTCTTAATTTACAGGCGATTGATGATCCAACCGTTGGCCGGACTGAGTTTGTTGAAAGGATGCATCATATACAACAATTTTGTCGTGTACATAGTTTGTAGACTTGAGCATGTCATTCAGTTGGGTTACAATAATGCACTCCAGTATGTATTCCAACTTGCTATCACAAAAGTCAAGGAAATAACTAGAGTTTTGAACAGTTAACCCTCCTTTAATGCAAATTGAAAATTCAAGATAGTAAGTATTGTTGACGGTTGACCCTTTTATTCAAATTGGTTTGAAGTTGGAGCAATAAGTTCAGTATGGTTTGGTAGCTAATGTGTTTAAATTTGTGCATATATGTTATCGAAAGGCGTGCATATATGTTCTTGCAATGGTACTCATATGTTCTAATGAATTTGAGAGAGAAAGTGAAACGTGCACATATGTTTTTCGAAGAGTGCACACATGTTTTTGAACAACATTGATATAGTTAGATTTATATTTCTAATGTATTTCATTTGATATCAAATTTTGTTTATGTATTTATGTTTTTGGTTTGTTATTTGTATTTGAAATATATTTCATTTGATATCAATTTTTGTCTATATTTTGTGTTATAAATTTTGAAGATTAAAGAATGTGCACAAGAAACATATGTGTAATTACCATATTAAGTTAAAAATGTATACTAGAAATATGGAATTTACAATATTAAAAAAACATATATGCACTTTTTTTTTGAAAACAGTTTATATTAAAAAAATATATAAAATAAAATAAAATAAATTAATTCCGAAAATCAAAAGGTTTTGACTATTATACCCTTTTGAATTAAATAAAAAAAGTAATGATACTAAATTCTAATTGGTTTTAAAGTAGTTCTGTAGATTCTATACAAAAAAATGGTAATGCAAATAACGGTCTCATATATATATACATGTATATATATATTTAAGATTTATATTTTTATTTTTAATATTATATATATATATATATATATATATATATACACACATACATATATATATACACACACACACACACACACACACACACACATATATATATATATACACATATACATATATAGGATAAAGATCAAATAAAAAGACAAATATTCGTGAGAAGGATAAAAAGATTTATTTTTTAAAAAAAGTTCTCAAAAAATTCTGAAAAAATTCCACAAGATCGTGTATGTTGGTGATGAAAAACGTTGTATAGGAAGTTTTTTAAAGTGATATTTTGCGAAAAATGTTATTAAAAAACGTTTGTGCATTAAATCGGTTTTTATGCATAAAAAATCTCGTTTTTGTAACCCAACTTCTTTTGGACTTTTGCATCAAAATTTATTGCGCATCAAAACTATAACAAGTCAATAATTTTGTGCATCTAATTTTTTTGTGCATCAATTTTTTTTTTGCGCATTAAAAAAACGTTATAAAAACTCAAAAATTAGAAAAAAACTTCTTTAACATCAAGCTTTATGCAACAACCATACCTGATTTAATGAATTTTTTTGGAATTTTTCGAGAACATTTTTAAAAAAAGTTTTCTTTTTATCCTTCTCACGAATATTTGTCTTTTATTTTACCTTTCCTACATGTTATATATACTTTATGTGTATATTTATTTATGTTATATTATATATTGAGATATAGATACATATATATATATATATTATATATTTATATATATATATATATTATATATTTATGTTATGTATATATGTATGTATGGATGTATTGTATGTATGTTATATTTATATATATTATATATATATATATATATATTTATATATATATAGATATATATTGTTGTATACATATATGTATGTGTATATATATTTATATATATATTTATGTATATATGTATGTTTGTATGTATTGTTGTATGTATATATATATATATATATGTTATAATATATTTATATATAGATATATATATTTATATTATATTCTTTATATATGATGATACGGTATATGTAGTGATTATATTTATATAATGTATGTTTACATATATGTTTGTGCGAGAGAATATATTCATTTTATATATAAATAGTTGCATAGCCCGCACGATGGGCGGGCTTGCCTTGTGAGATCCAGTGAAAAGTAAAGTAACGGTTAATCAATTACGAAAATCGTAAATATTTATAGAGTGAATAAAGAACAAAAAAGAAATGTATGGTAATCCGATATGAGGAAATAAAACTTTATAAAATATCAGTCATTACAAAGTATAAAAAAAGAGTACATGATATGCATGTGATATACTACTCGAAGGTATATTATTCTGGAAGAATTTCATAATTTGAATGTATTATTGATTGTTAGTGAGGAAAGTATTACATGATATTGTAATGTGATAAAACTAACACTTGGGAAAAAGAATTAATATGGTTCGTAAATGAACACCTTAGTGCATATAAAGGTTTTTTATTATAGATGTCACTTCTCTTAGTACTGAAGCCTAGATCCGTGACATAGTCACGGCCTTCTGATCAATGTTTCTTTATGCAAGAAACAGAGACCTATTTTGTTTTAAACCCATGTGCGGAATGCCAGCCATGTTTGATGTTATAAGTAATTTACTTTTTTATTGTTAAATGGATTCATCAAAATTGGTGTCGATATCAGCAAGGTAATAATTTATAAAGATAGCAAATGATTTTTTGAATTCATTAACAACGAAATGAAATGAATGTTCATTTGATATGAGAAAATAAAAGTTATAAATGTATCCATAGAACTACTTGATACATCTAAGAGGTCATTTAGGATTTACGTTTATGTTTAACATGTCAAATTAGTAAAATTAACAATAATAATAGGTTGAATGGGCCAAAAGTCATCTAAAGTATTTTAGTCGGTGTCCACACTTGGTTCGGAAAAAAAGTTAGTTGGTCTTACATGGTTAGGCTAAAGGTGGTTTGAGTGGGGCTGCAAAACAGTTCAGCATTGCAGGGTGCCTCGAAACATTCCTGCGATGCTATGACAATGCTTCTTTAATTATCTCTCGTTTGTGATGTTTCTAGATCTTAACTAGTACTGTTTAATCATTTGATAAAATGTTCGCGTCACACAGTCAATCATAATTGACTCCAAATTTTAAAAACTAAGAACAAAACATCGTTATTGCACTTTAAGAAATATATCAGATGTTTCACAGATTATAGCATTACCACTATCTTGAGTTTGTGGTGTTCATAAGCAGCATAAACTTCTTCTATTAATCCCAAAAATAAGAACCTTGAAGAAAAAATAGTTCATTACGTTGATCTTGATTACAACCACCATGTTTCTATTACAGTGAAGCACTTAATTACTACACCTATTTGTCTCCTCTCTTTTTCATATTGCTCCTTTTTTTATTTTAATCTAAAAGCAAACACCCAAAGTTTACATGTATAACAATGTTGTGAAAAGCATCATTCATAATGTGCAGCAACAAATTTATATATTTAGATATGTTTCAAAAGTTAAGTAATCAGTAAAAAAGATAAAAGAAGTCATTTCTTATAGTGTGTGTCTTTGGAGATCTTGTTTTAGATGCATCCTCGAGGGGGGACTTTTTTTTTTTTTTTCTGTTTCATTGACTTCTTTTCAGGTGCACAATAATATGTGCTAAAATAAAAAGATACAGATGGACAGATAAGTTTGCATGTATACCTACAATATGATACATGAGGACTTTCAGTTTAAATATGCAGAAGTAAAATCAGGGAATAAATGGCTGAGCCCCCCTCCGCCAACCACTTCGACCGCGACCGCACTCCGATTAGTTTCCCACAGGATCATTCCCGGCGCCCCTCCTTCGCGCCGCTATCCGTCCTCCGTAGATTCGCCCTCCCCTCGAGATCTTGCGACCGTTATAGACGTCCTCCGAAGAACAATCACAAATAGTTTTTTCCTCTCTTTCCCAGAATCGCGCTTCCGTCCCCTCGACCTCCACTTCGTCTCCATCGCACCCCACCTGTTCACAGACACGTCTGCCCACGCGCCCCGTCCCCGCGTACGCTACCCGATTCTTCCAGAATCACGCCGCGAACCCTCGCGAGCGTCTCCGCTACGTCCATCGCCCCTAAGATTCCTCAGTCCTCGCCGCCCCGACGTGTACCGCCTCTACCCCTCCCCCATACCCCCTCGTCCGCAGCCAGCTCACCTTCCACATACCACTTCACGCATTCCAACGATTCTCCTCCGCGTTCCATTCTCCCTGGTCCCGCCCGTACAACCCCCAGAACCTCGTTCTGCTTGTTTCTCCCTCACGCCATCCACACCTTCCCTCCTTCCTCCACCCCCCCCTCTCCGACTCTCCCTACGCTCTCGAGACCGTTCGTCGCCGACCTATTATCTCCTATCTCAGCTCGCCAATAAGCCACACCCTCGCTTCATCACTCGTCCGACCTACCGCTGCCGGCTCGACATCGCTCTAAGCGCACCCGCGTCCGTCCGTACGGCCTCATCGCTCTCCTTCTCACGCCCCCGCTCGAACCCCTGCACTCGACTATCCTCTCAAACCCGAGTCTATCGAACCCGCCTTCCCCCGAACCATCCGCCGAACAATCACAAATGTGGTCAAACAGCTATACTTCTTGCAACATCAAAATTAACTTGACGGATGATAATAAAATCATGCCGCATTTAAGCAGTTTTCCCAAGTACCATATTTTGAGCTGAAGGTTCCACCCCACTTTGCTGAGCAGGATCATATATAATAGCACATGCACAAACATCCTATGTCTTTGCAATCTCTTTAAGTGACATAGGTTGTGAAAGGCTTCTGAGGGAAATACTGAACATTGACTTAGTCTTTGTGGAAAAATCAGGAAATACCAGTAAACAATCACTAATGTGGTCAGACTTAGCCATGTATCATCAACACTCTAACCAAACTAAACTATGAAAAAAAATACATGGTTATATGGTCAAAGTATGCATAACTTGTTCTGATAATGCAAGGTTTTTGTCCATTGACAATTTTGGTTGTCAAAAAATCTTTATATGATCCCATCTTATTTAACTATCCATAATGTACTACTATTTTAGAGAGCAAAAATCAATAGGAAGGTATATAATTGTGTTCCAAACAGCCCCTGATAAAAATTATATCCAAACAAACTTATAAGAAACTATGTACAAACAACCCCTAAAAGAGTACCTTGTCCACACAGCCCCTAAAACATGTTTATGTCAAAACACCATGACACATATTTTGTCCAAATTCCAAACACGCCTTGTTTGGAATGAAATAACTGATTAAAGTGAAGAGGTAATAGCACACTGGAAAATTAAGAATCATGCCATACAAAATATCAATGATGTGTACTATCTTGCATCACACGAACATATAAGGTGTGGAAAAAGAAAATGAAGCCACATATACTACACACAAGTATCATGAAAATAGAAGAAAAAAATAGACAATGATTAAGGTACGGTCATTATCTTACCAGATCAGATATCCTATTCTCGAGAAATTTAAATTTTGTAATTGTGTTCATAACTGCAACTTCTTGCGTTTTAAAAAGGAACTCTTGAATTTATAAGGACCGTGTTCGACTGAGTCTCTTAACATTTCACCATTCTCTTTGCCTCGGATATATAGCATAATCTGGGTCTTCCAACTATCATACATGCATTTATCTAGCATCGGGGGACGAGTTTCAGAACATGCAGCAATAACGTTTTCTGCCATAGTAGCCATTTTAAATTTGATCGTGTAGTCTTCGTAAGAATTGATATTTGTATGGATCGTTTTGACGGTAAGAAGTCTTGTTTTTGTGAAAGTTTTGTCGAAAGGTTGTATTTTTAACACGAACCGAGTTAAAAGATTGTAACTTTATCAATTTAGTTTACTTAAAAACCTTAAAGTTTAAACCTTTTTAACTTAAAAACCCTAATTTTAACCTTAAACCACAAATTAATTATCCACTAACTTCCAAAAATCACCTTTTTACTACAAAACCCTAAACACCTTTTTAACCAGAAAAAAAATACAAAACCCTAATTTAGAAAACTAGGGTTTAGTTTTTAAATTTTAGACTCGATCTGGGTTCGAAGGTTGTGGTGGGTCGGTTGGGTAGGTGTGACCGAACCAGGAGCGTCGGCTGGAGGGTGGTTCGGCTGAGGGATTATGACCGAATCTGGGGAGGTTCGGTTGGAAGCAGGTGACCAAACGGGAGGTTCGGTTGGGCTCTTGTGACCGATTCTGTGGATCGGTTGGAAGCTTGTGACCGATCCACATGGGTCGGTTGCGGGTTATTCCAGTTTTGTTTTTCGAGTTGTTTTCGGTGATGTTTTTAGCTTAAAGATTGAATCATTTTGCGAGAAAACTTAAAAAGTTCGCTACTTTATGCAAAAGTTCGAAACTTTTTTCACGGAAACCACTAAAGACTTCGACTTTAACGTAAAAGATTACGTTTTAAGTGACTTTTGCAAAGTAAATTGCAAAAGTTCAAGTCTTTATATTTCGAAATCTCTAAAAATTACAACTTTCTTCAAATTTTGAGGTTTTGTCTTCAAGAACTTGTCTTTTTAGTCTTCATAGTCTTTATAATCTTCAAGTTCTTCAAAATTTTCAAATTTGATAACTTTCTTCGCGATAAACACTTCAAATCATCCCATGGCGATTAATACCAATTGATAAGAATACTACAATGTATACAAAGTACTACACTATTTAGTTTTAGAGAGAGAGTAGAGAGAGAGAGGTGGATCGCCTCTTTTAGAGAGAGAGAGAGAGGCGTGGGTGGGAGAGGAGAGAGATGAGAGAAAAAAAATATTAGATTAAAGAGAGAGAAATCATCAACCCTTAACCCTTTCTTAGCACTCTTTTTATAGAAAGAAATGAAAGACTAGGAAGCAATTAATGATTATTACATATTACAACTAAGTCATTCCTTATTTGCACTATTAAACTTAAATTTCTAACAAAGGTCACTCATATTATTATCATTTTAATATTACAAAAGATGAATAATGGGCTACTTAGATAAGTTTTTGAATCGCATTAAAAAAAATAAGTTTTTGGATCCACCCTCTAACCAATTAATTGAATTTTCCGGCAGCAGTATAGTACGACGAAGGTTATGAGATATTATAATTCAAGAAGAGGAAGTTAAACATGTTGTAGAAAGAAGCTTTAAAAGAGAGAGGAGATCTTTAAAAAAAAGTTAAAGATGTTAACGGGTAAGAAGCTAGCACAATGAAAAGTAGCAACCTAAAAAGTTATGGAGAAAAAAAGAAAAGTGAAAGAGTAAAGAGAAGATGTTTTCTTATGAAAACTTTTAGATTTAAGTTATACCAAATTTATTGTGGATACTAATGGACTATTCTTCACCCTCTATTTTCATCTTAATCCAATGGTTAAGATTAAACTCAAAAACCATTTTCATCATTTTTTTTCAAATATTAATATATCTTAAACCGTTAATCGTTAAGCGAAAAAAAGATACAATCACGATGAACATTAAATTATCTTTCTATCGATATCCACTTTGATATACTTTCAACGAAAAAAAAATTTCTCGTTTTTTCACGTTTTTTTCTCTCGTTTTTTCGTTGTTAAAACTTGCATGAAAATCATATATGATATTAGTGTTAAACCATATATGATATTTAAAATCATAAATGATATTACTGATAAATTACATATTATAAAAACATATATTATGTTAGTGTTAAATCATATATAATATTTAAGTTTAATGCAATCACATGTAATTCGATGTTAGTGTTATGTCATATATGATTTTATACGAATATTCAAATTAATGTTTAATCATATATGATATTTTCATGCAAGTTTCAACAACGAAAAAAAAGTGAAAAAACGAAAAAAAGGTGAAAAAAACAATCATTTTTGTCGAAAGTATATCAAAGTGAATATTTATGGAAAGATAATTAAATGCTCGTCGTGATGGTATATTTTTTTTCGCTTAATGATTAACAGTTTAAAAGATATTTAAAATTTAAGAAATAGGTGAAATAATAAAAAAATTTAATCTCAACCATTGATTTCTTTTTAGATGAATGGTGGGGATGAGTCCCTTGGTATCCAATATTTTTTTGGTATCCAATATAACTCTCCTCAAACTTTTAATAATACATATTACTCGGAAATAGACAAAAACTTTACATGAGGGAACAATGGTGTAAGTGAAGAAAGACAAAAAAAACCAACAGTAAAAGTATCCGTAGTGATTTTTGAGTCAGAGAATAACGGTGAAAAATGAAAATTTTGAAATAATAAATGCCCACGGTTAAAAAGTCAAAGAAGACTCAAATTAACGTCAGTTACGCATAACGTGGCTCGAGGGACCAAACGGACAACAAAAATCGACTTTAAAGATTAACGACATCGACCCCCATCATCTAAGAACTGAATTCACAATCGGGTCTCAGTTCAAAGACGAACAATGTAATTTACCTTTTTTTAATGTATGTAATTAACGTGCTAAGTTTATTGTATGTACTAAATACCCAATTAATTAATAGTTTATTACAAGTGTGATTGCCCGCGCGATGTTGGGGGACGTTAATTTTTTTTGTGCTGTTTTATTTTTTCGGTCTCATGTTTAATACTTTGTTTTTTTTCTTCTTATATGGGCTTATTTGTTGGGCCTCATGTTTAAATGTTTGTTTTTTTTTGCTATTTGGATTATTTTTGTTAATATAATTTTATGAGATTTGGGTAAATATGTGTTAAGCATGATTTTTTTTTAACGGCGAATTTTATTGAGAGATAAAAAAACTAGCAAGGAGCTAGAAGATTACAAAGTGACAAGGTGAGGGTTTTTAAGCCACTCAATCCAACTAAAATAAGCTTTACATCTGTAACGACATCAGTAGAAAGATCTAGATTGCACTTCATCAAAAATAGCCGCCTTTGATGGAGACTCAGAACCAAAAATAGTTTTATTACGGAAGTTCCAAATATGTCACCACGTCACATAACAAACTCCTTCAAAAATACGCTTATGTTTGATCGAAAGCTGAAGACTCAAGATCCAAACCAACCGATCTGAATAAATAAGTACTTTTGTAATTTTGTTTCCTATTTTGTGCCGAACAATTTTTTTTAAAGTTGCCAAGTTAAAGAAAAAGAAAAACAAAAAAAAATTGTCAAATGGGCCGGCCCAAGAGTGGGGAGCCCAAATGGGTGCCTGAGTCACTGTTAGCTAAAAACACGTCAAAACGTAGTAGTTTTAAGACTAATTGATAGTATGGTGTTTGTATATGATATATTATTATATAATATTATCTATATCTATTTATATATATATATTATATATAAATAATATATAAAATGTATATGTTATATATATATATATATATATATATATATATATATATATATATATATATATATATATATGATATATATATCTAGACATAATATATATAGGATAAAAATCAAATAAAAAGCCAAAATATTATGAGAAGGATATAAATAGATTTTCTTTTTTTAAAAAAATCTTAAAAAATTCTGAAAAAATTCCACAAGATCGTGTATGTTGGTGCATGAAAAAGTTGGAAGGAATTTTTCTAAAAGTGGATGTTTGTTGCCGAAAATTTTTTTATTAAAAAAAGTTATCTTGTGCATTAAATCGGTTTTTTGTGCATCAGAAAGAAAATTAGCACAATGCTTATAATAAAACCCCAAATTTTCTCGCTGTGATCCATCTTCTTCTTTTTGGTTTGATGTATAGGTACTTCAACTACACAAAGCTTAGTGAGAGGAGGTTGCACAAAGTTTGTTGCCAAAGAAGCTTGAGTCATCAAAGCGCCACAGCTGCGCGCTTAATGGGAGTCTTCCAATCAAATTGTTTTTGGACACACTGAAGCTACTTAAGAAACTCAAGCTTGACAAGCTCAAGGGAAGTTCCCCAAAAAGCATGTTATTAGGGACAAATTTGTTAAAATATTCGACATGTTCCCAATCTTCTATATTTATGTTGATTTCGTAATGGTTCTTTTTTTTTTTACTTTTACCTGGTCATCGATGGAGGAATGAAGATTCTATGTTTACACAAACACGGAAACCATTAGAATTAAACGACAAACATTGTCTCAATAAAAGATTTATGAACTAAACCTGCCCGTCGGGCGGGTTATGTTACTAGTATATATATATATATATATATATAGAGGAAGGTTAAAATAAAAAGACAAATATCCGTGGGAAGGATAAAAAAGAAATTTTTTTTAAAAAAGTTCTCGAAAAATTCTAAAAAAATTCATAAAATCAGGTATGTTGGTGCATAAAACTTTTGTAAAAGAAGTTTTTCTAATTTTGAGTTTTATACGTTTTTTTAATGCACAAAAAAATTTTGATGCACAAAATTATCAACTTGTTATAGTTTGATGCGCAATAAAATTTTGATGCAAAAAGTCAATAGAAGTTGGGTACAAAAACGAATTTTTGATGCACAAGAAAGCGATTTAATGCACAAACGCAAAAAGAAAGAAAGAAAGCCAATGAAATTATATGTTGTGCTATTAGAGTTTTCATGAACTTGACTTTATCAAAGATTCATATATTCATATGTAATTTTATTTTATTTTTTGTTTTTATTTGTGAATCGGGTTAAAATAAATATTGTGATTTTATCTATTTATACTTCTATACTAAGGAAATTGCTAACAATTCTTTAATATGAATGAGAAAAGTGAAAACTGAATGTATTTTAAGAATCAATGAAAACTGAATTTTATTATATGAAACATAATAAATTGTAACAACATTTAAATAATAAATTCAGTCATCAATACAATTATAACATTATAATAGCCCATTTAATTTATCATTGTAACGGCCTTCAATAATTATCAAAAAGTGTAATTGTTAAAAATCATTACTATCGATAATGATTTTTGAAAATGTGTAACCTCATCCACCATATAAATCTACACAAACCATTTAATATTTCACCACACAAATGTTATTTAACAACAAAAATAATCTCTCAATACAGCCTCATTTTCACTTCTCAACTCTTACGGGTACTTTGTGCAAATATTCTTTATATTTTTGTTAGAAAAACGCTTATTTTGAACGTTATAAGAAATATTTACTACAATAGCGCATATCGTTAATTATCTGCAGCTAGAAATTACCGATGCTATGCACGGATACTCATCTAATCTTACATAAACCTAATTAATGTCTCAAACTTGAACTCACAACTTTTATAGATACACGTGTAGATGTTTGTTATATGATATAATCTTTTTTTTTTGTATATATATATACATATGTATATATATATATACATATGTATATATATATACATATGTATATATATATACATATGTATATATATATATACATATGATATTATATTATTTATATATATATTTACTATATATATGTTGTATATATATAGACATATATATTTACCTATATATATACGTATATATATATATATATTTTATACGTATACAATATAATATATTTATACGGTATACATATTATAATATATACGTATTATTATATATATATATTTATTTTTATTTTTATTTTTATTATATATATATATATATATATATATATATATATATATTTACATATATATATAGTAGTCTCCCTACTTTCGGGTTATTTTGTATGTATGTTGTTGTTGTTAGTATGAGCATCATTGTATACTTTGTAATTAGAGCTACAACTATGTAACCAAACATTTTTATATAACAAACAGTAACACGTACAGAAAATTAACCAAGCAATTTAGTATTAGCTCTTTGTGTATTTTATAATTATAAGTATATATACAACTGTGTTACCAAACGCTTTTATAAAACAAAACGTTACTGTTAGCTTACAAAGTTACAACTACTACTAACACCTATTGCTAGTTTTGTCAAACATAGCCTTAGGAAGTGATATGTGTAATATGAAATGATTGTGGTTGTGATTCAGTTATTGTATAGATTTTTGTGTGTTTAGTTTATATAAGGGTTATTATACAAAGAAGTTACTATACTTTCCCAAAAAGTTCGCCTAAGTTACTAAACTTTCATTTTGTTCGCTTAGGTTACTAAACTTATGAAACATGACATTTGGGGTTACTCAACTTGCAAAAATATACGTAAACATCATTGAACTTGTAAAAACATGACATTTATGTTACTTAACTTACCTAAAAATATATGTCCAGGTTGCTCGGATTAACATTGAAATTATGGGGGTGTATGTTTATCAAAAGTTCAGTAACCTAAGTGAATAAAATGAAACTTGAGTAACTTAGGCGAACTTTTTGGGAAAGTACAGTAACTTCTTTGTCTATTAACCCTTTATATAATGGATGCGTACAGTTCTAATAACTGACAGCTTATTTATACAACAAATAAGTAATTTTGTTGATGTAGAGGTTGTTTATTTCAGACTGCTTTTTGTGAGATAACAGCTTATTTACAAAATTTGTGGTGTTTTAGGAAGCGATTTGCATAATATGAAATGATTATGATTTTGGATTCGAATGTGAAACAGGTTGTGTGATTGAAGGGTATTTTGTAGAGTAGAGTAAAGATGAGTGAGGTGTTTGAAGGATACGAGCGGCAGTATTGTGAGCTGTCGACTAATTTGTCGAGGAAATGTGGTGCTGCTGCTTCTGTTATTGATGGAGGTATGAGATAATTTTGAACACGAGTTTACTGTCTTGTGTTCTCAGTGTGATTTCTTTCGGTTGTGATTGTGTTTTATTTTGAATATGCTAATCAGCAGGCTATCATTTGTTTGTTTCAGTTGATGTCCGTAATATATTATGCATGTATAACAAAGTTAAAAGCTGTGTAGCAAGTTTGAGTTGAGTTTTGAAGAGAATTTCTTGTTTTGCACTTGATCGTAATTAAGATAGAATGTGTGGGGCTCAAATTATAGGTCGTACTCGGGGGATACTAAAGTTGATTTTAGAAACATCCTTAAGAGTTTATTTTCTCGAAACCCGGAATTCTAGTGTGTAATGTAGCTATGGTTGACATTTGTAGCGGTTTCAGTCTGTGGGAACTGGGAAGTCACTTTATAATTGCGAACGGATTTGACAAACTTTGTACCTATGGTTAGTTGGTTGATGTATATCGGTCAACACTTGACGAGTACTTGTCATTGACAGTGTTCCACAAGATATACCTCAATCTGCTAATAAAGCATTAATTTAACACCTTTTGGTCCAGTTTGACCTGGTGATCCTGCTGCTGAATCTGCTTTAGATTCTAAGTCTACTTAAGGGCTGTTCAGCTTTCAGCTATGTTAAGCAGGATCAAATAGGGTGGTCAAGAGGCTAATTTTTATTTGATAATCGTGTACGGTGGTTATGTTTCTGGGTTGTATCTATAGATGTTCATTACTATAGGATATATTACACTATATCAAGTAATCAACATCATGTTAGTACGGCAACATAGTTAACCACAAAACCACAAGTTAGTCCCAAGGCCACGTTAGTGTATCCTAAAAACTCGTTTAAAGTTACATTAGACTTTTGATTAATGATTAAGCTCTTCCGTAAATATGCATGTTTGGTTTTGTGGTTGCAATTAGTTTATACTCATTTTTTTTTGTGTGGTTAGCCTCCTTTGTGAAGTCCTATGTATTAGTCAAAAATTCTGATTTGGGAATGCCGAGCCTGGGTGTATAATTGTGTGCATGATGTTTCATTGCTCACTCACTATCATGTGTAAAAAAAATGTACTGCTGTACTCAATGTTATACTGCCTATATGGAAACTGATATTTTATTGCACTAACATGATATGCAGATCAAAAACACAAAGAGATCTTAGAAATACAATCTGGATTAGACGAGGCTGATGTTCTGGTAATAAATATTCCTCTATCTTTGTTTTTATGCAACTTCCTGCAGCTCCGGTATATAATACATATAAGAAAACTTGTTTCAGATAAGAAAAATGGATCTCGAGGCAAGAAGTTTGCAGCCAGGTGTGAAGGCAATGCTGCTTGCCAAGCTTCGAGAATATAAATCTGATTTGACTAAGCTGAAAAGGGAAGTTAAAAAACTTGCTTCAGCTAAATCCACCGCACACGACGAGTTGATGGAGTCTGGAATGGCCAATGCCCATATGGTAAATCCACATTCTTGCTACATTGCAAAATGGGTGGGGTGGGCAGGTGGGGTAATGGGTCAAAACGGGATTATCTGGTTGACCCAAAACATATTGTACATTATCTTATTAATAGTTAATGCATTTATATATGATTACAAAAACTATGTTATCTCAATAACAATTTAGCTTGTTTTAATATGAAACGATTTAGGAGGTCGGAACTTGTAAGTACTAAAAATAGGCTTTGGGTGAGTTTCAAAGTGTTTGATCTGATTCATTTTAGCTAATTTTTGCTTGAGATGACCCCTTGGTAATAAAACCATTACATAACACAAATCTACCCACTTAATAGTTAAGTTGCCACCTCTA
>BQNB010155462.1:0-15394 GCA_026074375.1 Tanacetum coccineum
TTCGACCCTAAGTCCAAAAAGACTTAGCATTTTTCTAGCTTATAAGCCTTTTAAGCTTTCTGCCAAGATTAAGCTTATTTATTGCTTTTCAGCAAAAGTTGTAGAAGACAAAGTTGTTAAGCCCCACGAGCTTAACAACTTTGCTTCTTTGAGTTTTCGAAAAAAAAGGGGAAAGACAAGAAGTCCGGGTGAGCAAGACTCGAACCCGTGACCTCTCGATACATCCCCCTTTTATACCAACACCGTTACCACTGCGCCCTTGGGTCTTTTTCGTTAAAGACTCAAGGGCTTGTGTATTTATACACATTTTCACCCTTATAAGCTAATAAGCTGTTGAAGCTTATTTCGGGCTTATTACTTAAGCTGACTTTGGTTTCTTATTTCTCCTAGGATTTTATAAGTATCTAGTATTTTTCATAAAATTTTCAGAATTTTTCGTAGTCTTTTACTATTTTTTATAATTTAATTTAGTTTAAACTTTTAAAAATTCATAAAAAATACAAAAATTATCAAAAAAATATTTTTCTTTTTTAGAAAATTTTATTTTGTCGTATAGTTTGTAGGAAAAATTTAAACTATATTTTGTAAAAGTGTGTGTTTTGTGATCAGAAATACATTAATCATATGCACAAAAAGTGGTTCAAGTCAAGTGAACCATACATGATTCCAGTAGTAACAAAAATTTCCCCAAATTTTTTTGACATATTTGCCAATGCCTCAAATATTCAACCCCTATTAAATAGTGCTGCAATGTATGAAAAAAGGGAATAAGTACCAGGCTTTTTAAGCTGCATAGCCTGCAATACACGCATAGAATTTCTGCGAGTAGTAGGTGCCAAAAACTCGAATCCTTTAGCCTCTACATGGTTAAAACCTATAGAGCACAAAATACCTTACATTAGATAAGCATATAAGAGTCCAAAATCAACTGATCAACCTTTGTTGTACCACTTGATTTGGCTAAAATCCACGATCCTTTAAAGTATTTCTTAAAATCCCTTGCTCAATAAAAGCAACTGGACAACTAAATAATTTACCTTTTTTCAATTTAGAATGGATGAATTCCAAAAGTAAGATCAGAATTGTCGATCTCCATGCCATTACCAGAAGGTATTTCAATAGAAGCAGGCGATACTTCTGTAGTACCTTAGCAGCTAAACAAGACACAAGACTGTCAGCATCTGTGATTTGATCGTCTACTAAATGGACCTCAAGGTCTTTACTTATGGCTTCGAATTCGTGGCAAATCACTTTCATACCATCCACAGACTGAACAGTTTGTGCATTTAGTAAACATTTTTAACAAAATAATGCACACGAAAAAGTTCATCAATAAATAGCTAAGGGCCACACCTGTTGAAGAGAGCCATATGTAATGATCTCTAGACCTTATTTCGCGTAAATCTTTTCTGGGTCGAGTTAAAACCGGATACAATTATACACGGAGCTTGGATTTCTCTTGCGATTGGTGTTATGTGATCTGGGTATGAATGCAATCTTGAAACTGTGAATGTCCTAAAACAATGTGAAACTGTCGGGGTAGCCTCATTCGAGTCTGTGGGGCCAATTACAGATGGTTGTGGCATTAGATGGCTTTCCCTTTGAGGTTCTGTGGGAGTAAAAGCTAACCTAATACCACAAAATAAGCAGCTCACATTTGTCAGTAGGCTATTGAGGGATAAGAATATCAGAGAAAAAAGGAAAAAATACAGGAGGAGGTTCATATTACCTGCTACCCACAGGTCCGGATTTATCTTGAACAAACATTATAGACTCTGCTTTTGACCCCTTTGCTGAAACCCCTCTCTTAAAATTCAAAAATGAAACAAACTGAATATTTATTTCACAAATAGGAAATAACAAAGTATAGCTGCCATATCATACCGATGATACAGCTCAGCTTTGAGGCTTTGATCCGTATCCGTTAGACTTTTTGATCTTTGAAGTTGCTTTCAGGCTTTGATCCGTATAACTTAGACTTTTCACCTAGGCGTCAACTTCAACCCATTTAGGTCAATCAAGTAATATAAACAGTTTATCTTAGGTCAAAAGACGCCAATAAAAATCTCCAAATCATCCTATGCAACAAACCAGGCTATTATGCTAACTAATTATAAATTGAAAATATTTGAGCAACCCAACCAAGTCAAACAAAGAAAAAGAAAGAACTGACCCTCAATTGGGGACCAACAGAATGTGCAGCACGCATTGAATTATTGGCCATTGAATTACCCCACTGTGTTTGGCCAGTAGGCCTTGTTGGTGTCAACATTCTTGCAGCAGCCAACGTCTAATATTTTTATAAGAAATACAATTAATACAAGTGTTCAACACATATTGCATGAGTTAATCATGTAATCTACTAAAGAATATAATACCTGAAGATTAAGATCGATGTAGGCAAGTATTATAGGTTGGGGTTCCATATCTATTGGAACCATAGAAAGATGACCTTTAATTGCAGTGCCACGAAGCTTTGACCATATGCAAGTCATTTGCTATCGCCCCACTCTATAAATTTGCTCATAGTAGTTGCAGAAACATATTAGAAAAAGGTAAGAATTCAAACCTAGAAATAGCAAATTAAGATAACAAAAAGTATTATACAAACCTCCTCCTGATTTCATCAATCCCGAGTTCTTGCAGATATACATGAATGATTTGGAGAATGTGATCAAGGTCAACCTCGTCTATGGTACTTTGAAGATCCTTTGTAAGTTTGATCAAGCATTTTACAACCAAATTTGAAAACTTCATATTTCTTGTGGCAAAAGATTCATTTGATGGTGGAGACGGCCATCTAGAAGGGTCAAGTGGTTTTAGAAGACTGATGAGTACTACAAATGACTATGTACGCTCAACGTTACCCTGTGTTTGAAGAAAAAGTCAATACATGAACTGAAACCAATAAAAATTATATGTAGATGAGTTTAGGGGCTAATCTCACCAATATCCTAAGCATTAAAACATTTAGTACTTTGAGAAGTTGACTGCCGTCATGCATCCTTGGAACCCTTTCATCTAAAAGCCAAAGCAAAATCTCTGTAATTAAATTGTCAAGCGTTCTTTTCTTGACAGCGTGAGCAAACCGTTTATCCTCAAAGACCTGCAATTAACAAAAAAATACAATCTTTTAGTATGAGAAACTCTACTTGAAGCACTATAACTTCAAAGCATAAAAAGTCAGAATCACAAAGAATACGGAGAATCACCTGCATAAGTGTGCTGAGGACATATTCACAAGACTTTGAAGATGCACCCATCAGGCGAATGTCAAACGTCTTTGAAACCTAGAAAATATATATACACGTAAATAAAAATTATAAAGAATGCAATTCAAGTGAATGAAATGAGACAACAACGAAAGTACCTTAGCAGCTAAACAAGAATGAAATTCTGTGATTAGATTGTCTACTGAATGGCCCTGAGGGACTTTACTTGTGGTTTCGAATTCCTTGCACACCACTTCCATACCTTCCACACACTGCTTAAAATACAAAAATGAAACAAACTGAATACTTATTTCACAAATAGGAAAAAACAAAGTATAGCTGCCATATCATACCGAAGATACATAGCTTTCTGGCTTTGATCCGTATCCGGTACACTTTCTGATCTTTGAAGTTGATTTTACAAAAAAATTAAATAATGCTTTGGTTTCCAATTCCGGTGGCTCTTGTTTTGTCATGTACTTCTGGAAATGCACCATGTGAATTCAATCGTTCAAGAACAATTGCCAACGCGAGTCCATGAATATCTCTTACATTTTTCTTGACCTATATAGCGAATGAAAACATAAGTTTATACTAGTTGAAAAATATATGTACACATATAGGTTGCCCCCTCGCTTTTTACATATATTGTGGTCCACAGACTCTAACAATATCTCCAAAGAACCCCTCGGCTGCTTTACAAACATCAGCAGACTTATCCTGATAACAGACAGATATCACTTAACTTTGCAACTAGAGTATTTATTGACAGCAGTATGATAAAGTTTTATATCTACTAATTACCGTCATAGCAACAGCGACTGGTCTCAACAACTGGATGGCAAGTTGTTTGGACAACCAGTTAGACTTTCTGATCTTTGAAGTTGTTTTCACAGTTGGCCCAGTTCTGGTAGCTCTTGTTTTGTCATGTACTTCTGGAAATACACCATGTGACTTCAATCGTTCAAGAACAATTGCCAACGCGGGTCCTTGAATATCGCTTACATTTTTCATGACCTATATAGCGAATGAAAACATAAGCTTATACTAGTTGAAAAATATAAATATATATACATATATGTGGGGTTTTACACACCAGTTGTTTGGACAATTGGTTAGACATTCCGATCTTTGGTCTCAACTGGATGGCAAGTTGTTTGGACAACGAGTCAAAAAGGTCCGTGCGTCCATCCGCACCAAGTTTAGCATCAGTCATAGGAGTCATAGAAGGAGTAATATATTGAACCTAAAAAGAATACCAAGAGTCATAGGTAATTACATTTGATTTATTTATATCTCTGTCAAAAAACATAAATAAATACCAAATTATTCTGTCAATAAACAAAAAATTAAAACTTAACAACAAGAAAGATATAAAAGAAACTGACCATCTTATCAAGATCAGTAGAAGCAACCCAAGACGTACATTCTCTCATGTGCTTTTAGTTGTCGCTGATGCATTTCACAATGTCTGACACAATCCCCTGAAATAATAAAGCATTAAATATGATGCTACTGGATAACCAAGCATATCAACAATTAATGTAGATAGGAATATCCAACGGACCATGCTAGATTTCTCTATTGCAGGTCCCATAGCATATTCAAGACCACTTATAGAGGTCAGAGTAGCCATGAATAAATTGTGGTTGCTGTCATATAACCGAGCTCTGAGAGCCCCAAACAATTCCACTGAAAGAATGACATAAAATGAGTGTAACATAAAAATGAGTGTAAGATAAGACTTCTTGTATCTGGTGCATTAATTACCAGTTCCAGTAGGCTGAATACGCTTGTTAGCTTCTTCAACTATTTTATTAACAGCCTCAATAGATTCCAAACGCATCTGTGCATAATCAACAATGTGACTTATGGTGCAATGTTCATTCACCTTCCAATCAGAACATTCCAATCCTTTCAAGAGTTCCAGTGTTATCTTTCTACTATTATGCTCACATGGCAAACTATCCAACCCACCACCAAAGACAAATGATACCGAATCAGATGCCATGACAGTCTTCTTTGGTGCAGCAGCTGCACCCTGTATGAGAAATACGTCAGTAAGGTGTATTAGAAAAATAATCATGATTTTAAAGGCAAAATACAAATACGTACCTCAAAAGGATTTTTTTCACACTCAGCCTCTACTACACTAAGAAGGGCTGGCATGACATCTGACAAGAATGCCTTGATATGATACCTTCTTCTCGTGAAATGAACCAAATATTTACATGAGATAGTTGCGGAACACTATCCCGATTGAATGACAAATAAAACTATAATACCCCTAAAATAATTTAGGCATAATATTAGTATTCTTAGTAAGTATTTTAATTGATACAAATGAATAATTAACATATATGTTATGTTTGACATTTTAATACCAAATTATTAACAAGTATGTTATGTCTGGCATTTTTAATAACTAATCATAGTAAATGGAGTTTTTGAATTTAACAAATGTTACAAAGGAAATTGAATGGTATCATAAAAGATATAATTAAGTCACTTAGCAAACTTAATTTTTGATCAAGTATTAATTATTTTATAAAGGCTTTTTATTTTGCTAGTCGGTTATGAAGGTCAACAAAAAGTAAGTACAAACCGTTTTTCCAGTATATATTTAAAATATAGTCAATATAACTTGCACCCATAACGTCATATTCAAGTGTTTGTGATTAAGTTCCCTTATAAATATGATGATCAGTTATAAGTAAATAAAGACATAAACATAGTTGACATTGTATCAATAAAGCTAAAGATATCATATACCATAAATGAAAGTTTATGTATGGAAATTAAATATCAGCTAATAAAGGCTTCCGTTTTAATCGTATAAGTGGTCAAATGGAGCAATCAAATTCCACCAAAAGTTTAGCCATGATTAGCTTATTTAATCACCTATTATCTCTGGCTCATTTACACAATTCTGTTACGTCATATTTCCAATACACATCTCCTAAATTTATCCTAACTAGTCACTTTCAAAATAATATTACTAAAGCAATGTCGTCATATGATCACACAAGGCTTTTAGTTGTGTTCCTTTTCGAATTTAATTCGACCGGCTCGTGTTTGGGTTAAAAGGTTCTAGTTTGTTTACTCGCGGGTTGTCGTTCGTAATACGACATAAGTTTTGTTCATTTGTTCATATACACGTGGGTTATTGGGTTTGATGATGATGATGACGACGATGATGATGTTCATGTCCATATGTGTTCGAGTTTGATTCACTGTTAATGCTCTTTTCATTTTCTCTCTTGAATTGGGTCTCGTTCGGCTCAAAGGTCATTCTTGTATCGTATTTGCATAAGGATCAGATGTTACGCATGAGTTTACATTTTTTCATTTTTGATTCCATGCTAAAATCATCCTACTATATAAGTTATAAATTAAAAGTCACCACCGAATAGTCAAGGCCGGCTCTTATGGTGTGCGACACGTGCCTAGGCACAAGCCACCAATGAAATAGGTCCACCAAATTTGATTTCTTTGTTTACATAGGTTTATTATTTTATTATTTATTTTATAAGAGATTGAATAGAATATGTCAATTTGTAACTGAATTTGACAATTTCATTTTTTAAGGTCCAATAAGAGATAGATAGGGCCCAAGTCTCAATATAACATATAAATACATTCGTTATTCATATGTCGATTTAACATAAAACTTCTTAAGCGGTTAGGAGACATTGGGTTGGGCAGTAGATCTTTACTTTTTACAATTGATTTAAAGTTTTGCCATTAATCGATCCGGTAAGGTTTCAAAGTTCAAACTTATTATTTTGAAAAGACTTTTGCTTTTTAGAGTACGACCTTTTAATTTTTTATGTTTTAAGTTTAATTGTTAAGTGTTTAGCTACTTATTAATTAGATTAATTATTTACTCCTTTTGATTTAACATAAAGTATCTATCCTTAATTCAACCCCTAAATTTAATGGGGCTGTATCTTTAAATGCTTCCCATCCCATAATCGAGTTCCAATATGCAGTATATATTCATTGTCCAGTTACTGGATGCATTCCAAGAGACATGGGTTACACCCCTCAATCTCCAAAAGAATGCTAATCATCCATCGGTTAAAAAAACTAAGGATGGATAAAAATTATAGCATATCTTCGTAATATCAAAAAATCAAAGATACAGGATATGAAGAACCTGTGCCAACTAAGAAGATAAATGCATTAGTAACAAGAAATCAGAAGTCTAAATGAAGGTTCAAGAAGATTGATTCCTCTTATCAGAAGGTAATCCAATCGATTCATATATAACAAATTCAACTTTATGTTCGCGTTTTCTCTTTTTGGAAAAAAACAATGATGTTGTAAATAAGGAGTTTGTTAGTGTTTGGGTTTTATTTGCACGTGAACATAAGCCCTTCAGTTATGCTTTTAGAATAAGCGATAATGCCAGTTTGATAACCTAACCTTTTTGGGTATTTGTGATTGAAATAAGATCTTTTAATACAGGTGACATATTTGCAATAAAGGTAAAAGCTTTATATCACCAATTATTTTTAGTAAATCATACTTCTTTCTTGCCCACTAATATCCATTAGAGACCATTAATTGCCATTATAAGAATGTTGAGAAGTACATAATACCCTCGTTTAAAAAGTAAAACTAAAGCAATAAGTAAAAACGGATGAAAACGACAAAACGACATATGTAAAAAACTTATGAAACGTACAAAAGGACAAACATGAAAACGTTCAAAAAACAACGCAAAAACGGATGAAAATGTAAAACGTTCACAATTTAAAAACGGATGAAAACGTAAAACGTTCAAAAGTTGAAAATAAAAAATGGACAAAAACGTGTGAAAACGTACCAAACACACAAACATAGAAAAACATGAAAAACGGTTTTAACATAAAGGAACAAATAAAAAAGTTAAAAATTAAAACGAAATAAAATTTAAAAAATTTAAAAACAAAAAAAAACCAAAAAACACACAACAAACAAGGACCATTTATGAACTCTACCGACGGTATTATGTCCTATTCCGCCATCTAAACTAGCAATTAACGGTGAACTAACCGAATTAGTGGTCAAGGGACCAAACCCGATACGAGGCAAACCTATAGGGAGAGGATCCGGGTATAAAAAGATTATGGACCATTTTCAATAAACCCGACAAACCACAGGGACAATTTATGCAATTAACTAAGTAATATGACCGATGTATCTCAAACATTTGTTTTAGGCCAGCTATTTCTTCTTTTGAATTACTCCACTATAACCTGCATCAAATTGTGTAATTAGAAACCAAAATAATGCCTATGAAAAAGTTCATCTATAAATGGAAATTTATAAATTTATTGAACTGTTTTCTACAAGTTTAATCCGTAAACCCAAAGTCCAGAAAACTTTCCAAGGCGAGTACTAACTCGCCTTGTCCACAAACGCCTAACTGGCTTCCAATAAAACTACAATCACAAATGGAAAAAGACCATAAGACCATATTTCAAGATTTCCACAATTGGTGTCTATCTCTAGCGGTCAAAATTTTGCTAAAAGGAACGATCATTCTGTTTAATAATACAAGTTTCTATGATCATAAATTAACTTCAAAGTTTTGGAGGAAGCGATTTTGCGATTCGAGAAATCGTAACCTAATCCCACTTCCTTAGATAAAACTTGCACGTTTGACCAAACACTTTTTGAACCCATTTCCAAACGCGAACCAAATTATAAAAGAGAAACGATAGTTTTGTTAAAAGTGTGTGTTTATGTGATCAAAATACATTAAGTCATAATGCACAAAAAGTAGGTTCGAGTTCAAAGTGAACAATACATATTCAGAGTAGTAACAAAAATTTTCCCCAAATTTTTGACATAGTTGTCAATGCCTCATATTCAACCCCTATTAAATAGTGCTGCAATGTATGAAAAAAAGGGAATGAGTACCAGGCTTTTTAAGCTGCATAGCATGCAATACACGCATAGAATTTCTGCGAGTAGTAGGTGCCAAAAACTCGAATCCTTTAGCCTCTACATGGTTAAACCCATAGAGGCACAAAATACTTTACATTGAGATAAGCTATAAGAGTTCTCAAAATCACTAATCAACCTTTGTTGTACCACTTTATTTGCTAAAACCTCGATCCGTTAAAGAATTTCTTAAAATCTCGCATGCTCACAAAGAAAAGCACTGGACAACTGAAACAAATTACCTTTTTCAAAGTGTAGAATTGAGGTATCCAAAAGTAAAATCAGAATTGGGGAGATTCCATGCCATTAACAGAAGGTATTTCAATAGAAGCAGACGGTACTTCTATATACCACCTAGCAGCTAAACAAACACAAGCCTAGTCACATCTGTGATTAGATCGTCTACTAAATGGACTCAAGGTCTTTACTTATGGCTTTCGAATTCGTGCATATCCACTTTTCATACCAACCACAACTGAACACAAAAGTTTGTGCATTTAGTAAATATTGTTAACCAAATAAGAGCACACGAAAAAGTCATACTAATAATAGCTAAGGCCACACCTTTCAGGAGAGCCCTATGTAAGATCTCTAGACCTTATTTCCGAAATCTTTCTGGGTTCGATTAAAACAGGATAATAATTATACCGGAGCTGGATTTCTCTTGCGATTGGTGGTTAGTGAACTGGTATGAAATGCAATCTGTGAACACTGTAAGTCCGTAAATCAGTGTGGAAACAGTCGGGGGTAGCCTCATCTGGTCTGTTGGGCCATTTACGGATGTGGTGGCTTAGACTGGCTTTCCCTTTGAGGTTCCTTTGGAGTACAGTCTAACCTAAAACCACAAAATAAAGCAGCTCACATTTTGTCAGTAGGCTAATGAAGGGATAAGAATATCAAGAAAAAAGAAAAAAAAAATTAGAGGAGTGTTCAATTTACCTGCACCCCTATCGGTCCGGATTTATCTGAAAAACATTTATTAGACTCTACTTTTGACCCCATTCGAAACCCTTACTCTTAAAACTCAAAAATAGAAACAAACTGAATATTAAATCACAAAAAGAAATAACAAAGTATAGCTACCATATCATACCGAAGATACAGCTCGGCTTTCAGGCTTTGATCCGTATCCATTAGACTTTTTGATCTTTGAAGTTGCTTTCAGGCTTTGATGCGTATCAGTTCGACTTTTCACCTTGGTGTCAACGTATAACCCATTTATGGTCAATCAGTAATATAAACGTTTATCTAGGTTAAAAAAGACGCCAATAAAAATCCCCAAATCATCCTATGCAACAAACCAGGCTATTATGCTAATTAATTATAAATTGAAAAAATTTGAGCAACCCAACCAAGTCAAACAAAGAAAAAGAAAGAACTGACCTTCAATTGGGGACCTACAGAATGTGCAGCAGGCATTGGATTATTGGCCATTGAATCACCCCACTGTGTTTGGACAGTAGGCCTTGTTGGTGTCAACATTCTTACAGCAACCAACGTCTAATATTTTTATAAGAAATACAATTAATACAAGTGTTCAACACATATTGCATGAGTTAATCAGGTTCTACTAAAGAATATAATACCTGAAGATTAAGATCGATGTAGGCAAGTATTATAGGTTGGGGTTCCATATCTATTGGAACCATAGAAAGATGACCTGTAATTGCAGTGCCACGAAGCTTACAAAGCTCATATAGAAGAGTTTTGAGCATATGCAAGTCATTTTCTCTTGCTCCCACTCTATAAGTTTGCTCATAGTCGTTGCAGAAACATATTAGAAAAAGGTAAGAATTTAAACCTACAAATGGCAAATTAAGATAGCAAAAAAAAAGGTTATACAAACCTCCTCCTAATTTCATCACCCGCGTTCATGGCAGATATACATGATGGCAAGTTGGTTTGGACAACCATTAACATAACGATCTTGAAGTTGTTTTCACTGTTGGCACAGTTCTGGTAGCTCTTGTTTTGTCATGTACTTCTGGAAATACACCATGTGACTTCAATCGTTCAAGAACAATTGCCAACGCGGGTCCTTGAATATCGCTTACATTTTTCATGACATATATATCGAATGAAAACATAAGCTTATACTAGTTGAAAAATATAAATATAATACATATATGTGGGGTTTTAACACACAAATATAGAAAATAAATAGTTGTTTGGACAATGGTGACAGTCCGATCTTTGGCTCAAAATGATGGCAAAGTTGTTTTGGACAAACCAGTCAAAAAGGGCTGTGCGTCCATCCCCAACCAAGTTTAGCTTTAGTCTAGAGTTATAGAAGCAGGTAATATATGAACCAAAAAAGAATACCAAGAGTCATAGGTAATTAAATTTTGAAGTTTATTTATATCTCTTCAAAAACATAAATAAATACCAAATTTATTCTGTCATAAACAAATAATTAAAACTTTACAGACAAGAAAGATATAAAAGAAAACGACCAAACTTGATCAGCGATCATTAGGAAGCAATAACCCAAGACATACATTCTCCATGTGCTTTTTGTTGTCACCAATCTTTCACAAGGTCGGACATAATCCCCTAAATAATTAAACATTAAATATGATTCTACTGGGATAACCTAGCATATCAACATATAATGTAGATAGGAATATCAACGACCTTCTAGATTTCTCTCATGTAGTCCCATACAATTCAAGCCACTTATAGAGGTTCAGAGTAGCCATGATTAAATATGGTTGCTGTCAAATATAAACACGAGCTCAAGAAGCCCCAAACATTTCCACTGAAAGAATGACATAAAAGAGTGTAAAATAAAAATGAGATATGAAGATACTACAATTCTGTCACTGGTGCATATAATTACCAGTTCTATAGGCTGAATACGCTGTGATCTAAAATCTAACTTCGGAATCAAAAATGACCAGAAATGTAAAGTTTTATTAATCTTAATCTTGTCATCATCTGTGGGAGTTTACAAATCATTTCCGATTTATACTACAATTAAAGTTGCGAGTGAAGAGTCGCGTCCCTTGGTAAATAATTGTTTTACAGTTATGTAACTGCCATTTTGTAACTGTCTTGTCAGCGGGTTTGTGATTACCTGGTTGGATGGGTTTCGGCCCAATATTCTCCCCCTTAATTTTCCCACAAACCTGCACGTTAGGGTCTTTTAGCCTGATGATTTTGTCTCATGGTTTAGAATTGTGATCTCGGAGTCGCTTTTATATGTTGTCCCGCTTCAGGTATTCTCCACTTACGATTTACTTGTAGTGTCTTCTCTTCATTCAACAACGTATTCTCTTATTAAGTGATACTTTGTGTCGATATGTTTGCTTCTTCCATGAAATATGGGGTTCTTCATTAGTGCTATAGCTGACTTGTTGTCAACTTGTATTGTAACCTTTTCCTCTTGAGAATGTGTAAGTTTGCTTAGTAGTCTCTTTAACCATAATGCCTGTATTGCTGCTGCAGTTGCTACGATGAATCTGATTTACATATGATAGGCTTATAGCGGCTTTGGTTTGTGTGTACTCTCCAACGATTGGGTGATTCACCATAGTAAAATATTATGCCGGTAGTTTCCCTTCCTCTTGAGTTACTCCGTAGTACTATTCCGTTGGTATTCATATATCTTGTTTCCTCCGTTATGCTTGTAGGTGATTCCATAATCTTTTGTTCCTTTAACATAGCATAGTACTTGTCTTATAGCTTTCATATGTTGCTCTCGTGGTTTTTGCATAAAACGACTAAGTAATCCTACAGAATAACTTAAGTCGGGTCTTGTGTGAAGCATATATCTTAAGCTTCCAATTAAGCTTTGATATTCGGTTGAATTGACCATTGTTCCTTCCGTAATCTTTGTTAGTCTTATTCCTGGATCCATTGGTATCAATGTCTCGTTCCAGTCTATCATTCCACTTCCTTTAGGATTTTGACGCATTAGGCGGATTGCTTTTTAGATATTATCACCTACAGTTATGTGTGACTTTTATTCCTAGAGATAGTAGGCTAATAAGCCTTTAAAACGGGGTTAAATGGGTGCGGGGTAATTTGGGGGAAGAAGGTGAACAGTAAAACAGGTTTTCCCGCGCCCTTTTCTTTATATGTTTTAAGTTTGACTCAGGCAATTGGATGATTGACTTGGGCTCGGGTTTTGGGCTCGAAAATGGATTTATAAGGTAAATATTATATACTTAACGACCGTTAGTTATGGACTAACAGTGTTAGGATTTTTGGGATTTTTGTTGAATTTGTGTTATCTTTAAGGGTATTTTAGGTATTTTGAGGGTTTTTGTCTTTTGTGAGTTTGACCAAGGGTTGACCATGGTTGACTTTGTTGACCCTAGCTTGATAATTCCCGGCTATTGTGCACTCTTTCCTTCTCGTGTTTGGCTTTGTCCGTTTTTGCTTTGATTTTTGTCCATTTCTTTAATATCCGTACCTGCACATACACAAACACAAAAACAAGCATATATTTGTCATTTTTATTATGTATTTGGTTATTTGGGTTCGTTTTACAAGGTAAAAGGTATGTGTAACGATAGCATCTCGATTCATCCGTTGCACATCTCATGTACAACGATATCATCTCAACTCATCCGTTGAACATCTAATGTATAACGATATATTATAATTTCGGTTGCTATTCCGTATGAAGATTTGCATCGGAATTGCAAGAGAACATAAATTATAATTTCTTTTAGGCTTATTTTTTTGTTGTTTTTATGTTGCAAATTTTTATTACATGCAACGGAAAAATAATTTCTTTCAAATTAGCTTTTGAATTTTTTTCTCTTCCGTTGCTAATTAAATTTGCAACGGACTTGCAACAGATTACAAATCAAATTTGCAACGAAAAATAAATTGTACTTTCTTTTAGATTTATTTTTTTGTCTTTCGTTGCATTTCCGTTGCAATTATGAAAATTTGCAACGGAATTGCAACGGAAAATAAATTGTAATTTCTTTTAGACTTATTTTTTTGTCTTTCGTTGCATTTCTGTTGCAATTTTGTATTATTTGCAACGGATTTGCAACGGAAAAAATAACAATATATATAAAAGAAATTAGTTTATATTTTGCAACGGATTTGCAACCATTTTCTTTGTCGATGCAAATTCTGTTGGTAATTCGTTGCATTACGGTTGCAAATTTGCAACAAAAATATACCGTTGCAAACTTTTCGTTGCATTAGCCTGTTTGTGTGGTAGCGTGTCTTAGGTTTTAGGGTGTAGGTTGGATGATGATTAGTTGTAGTAATAGTGTTTTGCTTTTTTGTCTTAGGTTTTAAGAGGGTTTGTATAGGTCGTTTGTCGTAGTGTTTATATTATGTTTGCTATTGTGTCTTATAGGTCTATCTTTTGTATGAACTCTGAAGTGGTAATTTGAAGTCCCTTTTTTTGCGTATGTTAGTGTCTCACTTATGAAACTCGTTGTTATGCTTATGCTTTATGCTATGTGTGGTTTGTTGTTCAGTACAATATGCCAAATATGAAATTACTTGTACTTGGTTTAGCAAAATTAGTGCTTGAATAGTGGCAAGTAGTCGCGCTCGCCTATTAGTTAAGATATTTTTTCTTATAGGATAGCTTACATACATTCGGAAACTGTTATATAAAAACTATTACATGTCATTTGTCTCGTCTTGTTGCCTTGGTTTTTTGTTTGGAAGCTTGTCTTCTTTGAATAGTTCCTTTTTTATTGATTTCTTCTTACGTTCATCAGCATTTGCGTCAACTTTTAGAATTGGGTGTGCAGACAGCAGCGCCATATTACTTTGAGTTAATTGCATAAATCATCCTTGTGGTTTGTCTGTTTAATGAAAATGGTCCATAAACTTTTTTTTTCTGAATCCTCTCCTTATGGTTTTGACCTGTATCGGTTTGGTTCACTAACCACTAATTTCATTAGTTTGACCGTTAATTGTCAGTTTAGATATTGAGAATGACATAAATACCCTCGTAAAAATCGTAAAAACAAAAGAAAAGAGGTAAAAACGGATGAAAACAAACAAAAACAGACAATATGTAAAAAACTTATGAAAACCTACAAAAAGGACAAAAACGTATGAAAACGCATAAAACGGATGAAAACGTAAAATGTTCACTAGTTAAAAACGGATGAAAACGTAAAACGTTCAAAAGTTAAAAATTAAAAATGGACAAAAACATGTGAAAACGTACCAATCACAAACGTAGAAAAACATGAAAAACGGTTTAAAAACGTGAGAAAACGGTTTAAACATAAAAGGAACAAATAAAAAAGTTAAAAATT
>BQNB010155467.1:0-15394 GCA_026074375.1 Tanacetum coccineum
ACACCTTAGTGTGCATAGCAATTTTGTTGCATTCATATCACATATTTGTAAATCAATTGTATATCTTGTAGTTGTGTGTAGGAGCTAGATCTTGGTGATCTTTGTAAGTATAGTTAGATCGTTGTGATCTTACCAAGTAGTGTTAGGTAGTTGTGATATAAGTAGTATGGTGAAGTGAAGTCGTGAAGAAGTCGTGAAGTTTTAAAGAAGTCGTGAAGTTGTGAAGTTGTGAAGAAGTCGTGAAGTCGTGAACAAGTCGTGAAGTTGTGTTGTGATAGATTGGTTCTAGCTAAGATTAGAACTCGACATCTAGCTTAGTGTCGAAAATTGATATAAGCAACGTTGTGTACGGTTTTCTCCGCCATAAGGGAGTTTGTTGACATAGTGAAGAAAACTCTCGAGTTTGGTGCTCGGGGAGTGGAGTAGGGCGAAGAGGTGCTTCATTACCGAACCACTATAAATCCTCACGTTGTGGTTTGATTGTTCTTACTCTTATCTCTTGTCTTACTTTATATATTTACATTGTTCATATTGTGCAAGCATTGAATTCACAAAAAGCTCAAATCTAAGTTTTACAAACATACATAAAACTTAAATTTAAAAAGCGGTAAACTATTTACCCCCCCCCTTCTAGTTTTCCACAAGGAGCTGTGGTGTTCACACTCAAGATGTGGAGACATTATCTCTATGGCACGAAATACGTTGTTTTCACTGATCATAAGAGTTTGCAACATATTCTAGATCAGAAGGAGCTGAACACGAGACATTGTAGATGGTTAGAGTTGTTAAGTGACTACGACTGTGAGTTACGTTACCACCCAGGAAAGGCGAACGTGGTGGCAGATGCATTGAGCCAAAAGAGTAGACCTAAGCCACTACGAGTTCGAGCCTTGGTTATGACAATCGGTTTGAACCTCCTGCACGAATCTTGAATGCTCAAGTTGAGGTGATAAAAGAAGAGAATTACGAAACAGAAGATTTGTGTGGCATGATTAAGAATCTGGAGCCACATGCAGACGGAACGTTATGTTTGAAGAATAGAAGCTGGATACCAGGTTTTGGTGACTTGAGAGCTTTGATTATGCACGAGTCGCATAAGTCAAAGTATTCGATCCACCCTGGATCGGACAAAATGTACCAAGATTTAAAGAAGCTATACTGGTGGCCCAACATGAAAGCAGAAATTGCCACATATGTGAGTAAGTGTATGACTTGCGCAAAGGTTAAAGCAGAATACCAGAAACCGTCCGGTCTGTTGGTACAACCTAAAATCCCTGAATGGAAGTGGGAGAATATAACTATGGACTTCGTGACAAAGTTACCAAAGGCGTCAAGTGGGCAAGATATGATTTGGGTTATAGTCGATCGACTCACTAAATCTGCTCATTTTCTGCCAGCAAAGGAAAATGACTCAATGGAGAAACTGACTAGACAGTACTTGAAAGAAGTGGTGTCGAGACATGGAGTGCCGGTTTTGATCATCTCTGATCGCGATGGCAGGTTCGTGTCTCAATTCTGGCAATCTCTTCAAGAAGCTTTTGGAACTCAATTAGATATGAGTACGACGTACCACCCAGAAACAGATGGTCAAAGTGAGAGGACTATCCAAACATTGGAAGACATGCTCCGAGCATGTGTGATAGATTTCGGAAAGGGATGGGACAGACATCTACCCTTAATAGAGTTCTCCTACAACAACAGCTACCATACAAGTATTAAAGCTGCACCTTTTGAGGCGTTGTATGGTCGCAAATGCCGGTCACCTATCTGTTGGGCTGAGGTGGGAGATGCTCAGCTCACTGGCCCAGAAATTGTTCGTGAAACAACCGAGAAGATTATCCAAATCAAGCATCGTCTACAAGCTTCACGTGATCGACAAAAGAGCTACGCTGATAAGAGACGTAAGCCATTAGAGTTTCAGGTTGGGGATAAGGTCATGCTGAAAGTATCGCCCTGGAAAGGAGTAATACGTTTCGGCAAACGGGGAAAGCTGAACCCTCGTTATATTGGACCTTTTAAGATTCTTGCCAGAGTTGGAACGGTTGCATATCGACTTGAGTTACCCGAGAAACTAAGCCGTGTTCATAGTACTTTTCACGTCTCAAACCTTAAGAAGTGTTTATCCGATGAACCGCTCGTTATTCCGTTGGACGAAATCCACGTCGACGACAAGCTCAATTTCATTAAAGAACCGGTTAAAATCATGGACCATGAAGTTAAACGTTTGAAGCAAAGTCGCATTCCAATCGTGAAGGTCCGTTGGAATTCGAGAAGAGGTCCCAAGTATACTTGGGAGCGCGAAGACCAAATGCAGAAAAAGTACCCTCATCTTTTCGTTAACCCTGAATCCGCATCTAAAGATACGTCCTAAGCTTTGAGGACAAATCTCTTTTAACGGGGAAATGATGTCACACCCCGTAAATTCCCAGTTAGTATTCCAACCTATTTCGGTCATTTACTTTTAAATTTTATACGTTACATTAAATCTGACAGTTTACCAGAAAGTTAAATTGCGTAAAAATTGAAAAAATGTCATCGGACGCGTTCCAGCATCGGTTATTAATTAATTTAGACTTAATATGAGATATTTTAGCTTTTTTGAGTATTTTGTGATTTTTAATCACTCCCGATATAAATTTTAGGGTTTTATCTCTTAAATTGCGTTTTTTGCGTTTTTGACCAAATGGAACCCCGAAAACTCGAAATCTTTTCTTGTAAACTCAAGTTATAGATAATCTTATGCCCTAAGCCCAAAAATTTTGTTTACCCCTCCTCCTAAACCCAAAACCCATGAAATATATATGTATGCATGCTCAAAATTAATTCAACAAGCATCTTTCTTGAAATACCATGCATGTGCTCATGCTTACACAAGATAGTGACACATGAAAGTGTCACTTTCTTGCACAAAACCATAACACCAACATTCCCATGTGAACACTTACAATTTGACTAACCATTTGACCTTGTTTGAAATTTATACACATGAACCAAGTAAGCAAGTCATGAACCAACTCAAAGTTTTGACCCATATGGTCCTTGTGGTGTATGTCCGGCCGAACCACAAGCCACACACACCTTTGGTGTGTGTTGGTCACTTACTCATACAAACATGTGTCCCAAAACCCTAATTGTCCTCCTATATAAACCTCACTATAACACACATAGGGTTTTCATACCATTTCATATGCCACAAAAGTTTCTCTCTTCCTTTTTCCTTGCTCTAGCTCACGGCACACATACATATACATATACTCTCCATAACTTTTGATTTCTATCAAGATCCAATCATTCTAAGTTCATTTCTAAGAGTTTCTAAGGTAGATCCAAGTATTGGTTGGTTGTTTTTTCAAGGGATTTCAAGATTTATAAAATTAGGGTTTGCAAGATTATTTGGGGTTTTTATAGATCTATAGTTCTTGGGTATAGATCTTGTGTTTTCACTACTTGTTCTTCTTGATTTGTAAGTCTTCCTTGATCTTTGCTTGGTTTCATCTATTATCTTTATAGATCTATGTTTGTTCATAAAGATCCATGTGTTTGTGTTATTTTTACAAAAGAAATAAATTAATATTTTGTCATCTTTTATAAAGTGGAAGTAAAAATTGTTACAACTTTATGTTTATGTTTTATATCATGTTCTTGGTGAGATTGAGGGTTGATGAGAGTTGCAACAATAGAGATTAGGTTGGATTAGGGTTTAGTTTTGTTGGTTGGTTATTGGTGAATAAAGATTAGGCACTAATATGCGAGTTGGGTTGATTTTTGGTCGCATTTAGGTAAAACACCCTTGCTGTCCCGAAATGGTTTTGAGGTTTTGAGCGACCTAAAAATGTTTTCATTAGGCGTAAAAGTAGTTTTTGAAGAGCTTGTTTCGAATAAATAGTTTTTCACATATCGCACTTTAAAATCGGATCTAAAACGGCCAAGTTATAACCAAATGAAACTTGAAATATTTTTCGGCAAAACCCAAATAATAATGTGCTGATGTAAATAGTAAAAAGGGTATTCGAACACTTTCGGACATTTTTGGACTTTTTAAACAGTAGCGAAACATATAGTAACACATATATATATAGATTAACATCATTTGAAGATGTCATTAACGTATTTTAGGAAAAGCGTAAAAGTTACTAAAAATAGTAAGTTTGGTAAAACCTAGCGGAACGGACATAGTAGTTAAGCGATTATGGTTAGTTAGCACAATTTGAAAATATGGAAACTTAACAAATATAGGGGACGGTATTAACATCTGGAAACTAAACACTTTCCTAAAATAGAAACTTTCTATAAATAGTAACTCTTTGCAAGTGTCGGGATTTATCAGAGATGTTGTAAATTTTTCTAAGCCTTTTATTACTAAAACGCAAACACACTTGGATGCTTTAAATGATGAACATAGATGCTTTACTTGTTTACTTTGCCGAATGCTAAGTCATACCCATATTTAATCTAGGTCGCGGCTAGACCTCCTTATATCATCATCGTTGTTGTGATTATCGCTTATCCTTGTTAAGGTGAGTTCATAGCCCCACGTTTTTACCGATTTACAAATGCTTTATACTTTGGGGTGAGAAACATTGTTTGCTTTTTAAATTGGACACAAGTTCTTTACGCGAGTTTTACATGTTTATGTGTTGCCTAAGTTTGCTTACAAACCCACTACTGCCCGAATTATCATGAACTGTTAATTTCTCGACCGGAGGACCGGTTGAGGGAGCGCGAGTGAGTAAATAGATCTATTGGGACTAATTATCCCTATCCGGGTGAGTAGCGCTCACTGTTCGAGTTTGCCAAGAACAAACGGATATATGTCATGTCGATGTGCGTTATGGTGGTCTTTGGTTTGGGACACCGGTTAAGGGCAGGAATACTATGTGACAGGATGTAATATGCCCTGTTGATTATTAGCTTCAGTGTCATGAGCTTAGCGCAACAGTAAATACTTTTTATGTGATGTTGTATCTGTTATAGTAGTCGCATACGTTTTGAAATCTTGTGGTCCACTCTTGTATTAACTTAAACCTATGAATTCACCAACATTATGTTGACGTTTTAAACATGTTTCTCAGGTGCTTAGCTTGGATTGATTCTTGATGCTAAATGGAGTCTATGTGCTATGTGACTTCGCTGATTTCAAGACCTATCTATTATTTACTCGTTGTCATTATCAAAACATTGTTATGCTTCCGCTACATTTAACTAAAACATTATTGGTTGTAAAACTAAATTAATATTTTCTTATGCAACAGGTACAACTTTTTCAAATGTCCATGATTAGTGGTCGTTCTTTATTGCTTTATGTTCGGATTGTTATGACGTCACTCCCTCGGACACGTATTCTGTCTAGGCCCCGTCTGGGGGTGTGACAAACCTTATATTTCTACAAAAGTGTATTTACAAAAATAGATACACAAAATATTTATTCATAAAAGAAATGTTTTATTAAAACAATAAATTTGAAATCAGATTTTTCCCCCCAAAATGGAAGGTTCCAAAACAGATAACATATTCTCCACTAAAAGACAAAAAGAGGAGCGTACTCTACGGGCGGCCCCTTAACATATTAGGGACCGTCGGGATCGCCAGCAAAGTAACGTCTATTTTTGTCTTCTATAAATAATGGGCCACCCCATCTGAAAAACACTACCTCTTGCCACGAATTTTCTCAGATCTACTTTTATCTCTTCTTTCTTTCTTTCTAAAACATATATCTTGATCACTAACATATCTTGATCTTGTTTCAAGTGATAAATTCCCTCTTCCTCCCTTCTTCTAATCAAGTGCAAGAGAAGAACAATCTTATTCATCTAAAAACGAATTGTTATCAAGTGATCTCTTTCCTCATCCTCAAGATCACAAATCTTCATTATATTTTCTTTATGGTGTTGTGTAAATTAGATTGTGTGTAGATCTAATAGTGTAAATTATGTATTTGTGTAAATTGGATTGTGTGTCAATCTAAGAGTATATATCTTGTGAGTGTATAAAGACTTCGTGAAGTCTTAGATTGGTTCTAACTAAGATTAGGACTCAACATCTAGCTTAGTGTTAGAAAAGAAAGTAAGCGACGTGTAAACGGTTTTCTTCGCCTAAACGGAGCATGTTGACATAGTGAAATCTCGAGTGGAGTACTCGGGGAGTAGAGTAGGGCGAAGAGGTGGATAGTGGGTTCGTTTGCCGAATCCACTATATATCATTGGTGTATTGATTTGATCGTTTCCTTTCCTTATTCTTTACATTGTTATTGTTTTATTTAGTTTCATTTACATTAGCATAATTTTACTTGTGATTCATATTGTTGATGGATTGACACTACACACTCGTAAATATAGCCATTTATAAAGCAAAGTCTAAATAGATAATTAACCGTAAAACGATTCAACCCCCCCCCCCTATAGTTTCCTACATGTGTGAAGAAATTTAATGAGGTGTTTGTTTGGGTTTGATTATAAGAATGGTTTTCAAGTTGATGAGTTTCGTATCAGTGATCTTGAAGCCACGTTTGGATTAGTGAAATGAAGATGTATAATGCATATGTTTGTTTGTGAAGGAGATATAAGGTAGGAAGATGGAACTGCTTTTGTGAAATGATATATAAAGATTTATTATGTTTGATGGAGTGATAAGGGAGGATGATGTGAGGTTTCTTGATTCACGATCTCGAGAGGTCGGGGAAGCTCAAAACAAGAATAAGCCAAAATGATAAAGAGAGAGCTTTTTCTAAATTTCAAAGTTTTATTAAAATGTAAAATGAAAGGAAAATACAAATGTGAGCTTCACTTTCTAATGTTGATTAGAGGGGAGTATTTATAGGTAAAACATAAGGACCCTTTGGACTAATTACACTTTTAGTCCTTGTGTTTTAACTTAAACATAAACTAGAGTAATTTCCATATAGACACCATATTTTTGATCCTAACAATCTACCCCCAATATGGTGGCATATGGAATTACTTACAATGTATCCTACATGTGACAATCCGTCAATTTCAGATCATTATTTATTTCTCGAGTATTAATTATAATTTTCATTCTTATGTTGAGATATGAACTCATGACTAACCGGGAGAATTAGGGCTTACATTCGTAAATTACGCGACGTTTACAAAGAACCGGCGAATTCTACGTAAGGCATCGACGTTTATATTTTCAAAAATGCCGTAGAAATAATTTGGTTGCATTCGTTTTATTTTGTGAGTTCTCATAACTAACGTCGACATTTAAAATTTTATTTGTCATAAATAATTATTTCGTATTTTATTTCGAATGGAAATTTGAAATTTATTATTTTTACAAACGTCGTCTTTGTTCCTTGTCTTGAGCCGAACTGATGTTTTAAAATGTACAGTAGGACACTAGATTGATGGTTAGGTCTAGATGTTAGCAGTAGAGATAATTGTGGATCATGTACCTATTTTGGAATTAGTTGTAACCGAATTATGCTTTTATTTATGAAATGAAAAGCTTGTTTTGACTCTCTCCGCATTGTTATCATATTGTTTATTTATTTGTTCTGGAATCAGGTTGTAATAATTTTATTTCATACAATTAAATTATCGTTATCTAATGATAGTGTATTGGTTTCAAAATCTCACCATGGGTTGTGTCTTGTGATGTAGAACAATGACTATCACTCGCTCCGATATGACCCCTGAAGCAATCGAAGAACTCGTTAACCGACGTGTGGAAGAAGCGTTGGCTGCTCATGAGGCGACCCGTGCCGCCAATGCTCTCGAGACTAAAAACCAAAGCCAAAATGGCAGTGATGGCGACAGTGGAAATGGAAATGGTGGAAATGGAAACGGTAGAAATGAGAATCCAGATTAGAATGTTAGAGGTGCTAGACCTGTTGCTAGAGAATGCACCTACCAGGATTTCATGAAGTGTCAACCACTCAACTTTAAGGGAACAGAGGGAGTGGTAGGATTGATAAGATGGTTTGAGAAGATGGAAACAGTGTTCCATATCAGCAACTGCCCAAAGAAGTCCCAAGTTAAGTATGATACTTGCACCCTGTTAGACGGTGCACTAACTTGGTGGAACTCACATAAGAGGACTATTGGGACTGAGGCTGCATTTTCCATGTCATGGAGAGAGCTCATGAAGCAAATAACTAAAGTGTACTGCCCAAGAAATGAGATTTAGAAAATGGAAATTGAACTGTGGAACTTAACCGTGAAGAACAATGATTTGACTGCTTATACTCAAAGATTTCAAGAATTGACCATGATGTGTACCAAAATGGCCCCCGAGGAGGAAGATCGGGTGGAGAAATTCATTAGAGGTCTTCCTGATAATATCTAAGGGAATGTAATTGCTGCAGAACGCTATTCGAATTGCCAACAACTTGATGGATCAAAAGTTGAAGGGCTATGCTGTAAGAAATGCAGAGAACAAGAGGAGATTGAACAACAACTATGAAAACAACTATGGACAACAACCACTGTTTAAACGACAGAATACTGGAGGTTAAAATGTTGCTAGAGCCTATATGGCTGGTAACAATGAGAAGAAGGAGTATGAAGGTACTTTGCTCTTCTACAACAAGTGTAAGCTTCATCATGTAGGCCCTTGCACTATAAGATGTGGGAAGTGTAACAAGATTAGACATTTGACCCAAAATTGTAAGGTTACCAATTCCACTACTTCTACCCAGAGAGGTCAAATGGTGAATCAGAGGGATGTGGCTTGTTTCAATTGTGGAGCACCAGGACATTACCGGAAGGATTGTCCCAAAGTCAAGAACCAAAACCGTGGGAACAAAGCAAGAGTTCCTGATGCAAGAGGCAAAGCATATGTCTTAGGAGGAGGTGACGCTAACCCGGGTTCCAACATTGTCACGGGTACGTTCCTTCTCAACGATCATCATGCTTATATGTTATTTGATTCGGGTGCCGATAGAAGTTTCGTATCAAATACTTTTAGTGCATTATTAGATATTACTCCCTCTGCCCTAGACGTTAGCTATGCTGTCGAGCTAGCTGACAAAAGAACTTTAGAAACTAATACTGTGCTTAGAGGCTGTACATTAGGATTGTTAGGACATCTATTTAATATCGACCTGATGCCTGTAGATTTGGGTAGTTTCGACGTTATCATCAGCATGGATTGGTTAGCAAAGAATCATGTAGTGATTGTATGTGACGAGAAGATAGTGCGTATTCCTTACGGAAACGAAATTCTGATCGTTCAAGGAGACAAATGTGACAAGGAGAAGAAATAGAAATTGAGCATTATATCATGTGAAAAGGCCCAAAAGTATATGGAGAAAGGTTGTCAACTATTTCTGGCACAGGTTACGGTGAAAGAAACCAAAGACGAGTCGAAGGAGAAGCGACTCGAAGACGTGCCAACTGTACGAGACTTTCCGGAAGTCTTTCTTGAATATTACCGGATACCACCGTGACACGTAGAAGTATTAAATCCAAATCGACTTATACCTATGTTCTCACCTGTAGCCAGGGAGCCCCCTGTATAGATTAAGCACCTCGAAATGGAAGAATTGTCTACTCAACTACAAGAACTTTCTGACAAAGGATTTATAAGACCAAGTTCCTCACCCTGGGGAGCTCCGGTTTTGTTTGTCAAAAAGAAAGACGGCTCTTTTCGGATGTGTATTGACTACCGTGAACTTAACAAGCTTACTGTAAAGAATCGATACCCACTTCTAAGAATCGACGACTTGTTTGATCAGTTACAAGGATCAAGTGTGTACTCGAAGATCGAATTGAGGTTTGGTTATCACCAACTCAGAGTTCGTGATGAGGATATCCCAAAGACGGCGTTTAGGACCCCTTATGGTCACTACGAGTTTCAAGTGATGCCTTTCGGCTTGACTAACGCGCCGGTAGTGTTCATGGACTTGATGAGCCGAGTATGCAGCCGTACTTAGACAAATATGTGATCGTGTTCATTGATGACATCTTGATCTACACTAAGACCGAGGAAGAACATGATGCACATCTTAGACTAATTTTGGAGTTGCTCAAGAAGGAAGAATTATAACGCCAAAGTTTCTCGAAGTGGCGACTTTTGGCTATCGAAGACAATTTCTTAGACAACTGATTGATAGTGAAGGGCATTCCGTTGATCCGCGAAGAATGAGTCAATCAAGGATTAGGAAACACCCAAACCCTAACAGAAATTCGATAATTTCTAAGTCTTTGGCCGTACTAACTCTTTTCTGAGAACAAACGTGGGTGGCAGATGCATTGGGCCGAAAGAGTAGACCTAAGCCACTACGAGTTCAAGCCTTGGTTATGACAATCGGTTTGAACATCCCTTTGAGAATCTTGAATGCTCAGGTTGAGGCAAGAAAAGAAGAGAATTACAGAACAGAAGACTTGTGTGGCATGATTAAGAAACTAGAGCCACGTACCGATGGAACGCTGTGTTTGAAGAATAGAAGCTGGATACCATGTTTTGGTGACTTGAGAGCTTTGGTTATGCACGAGTCACATAAGTCAAAATATTAGATACACCCTGGATCGGACAAAATGTATCAAGATTTAAAGAAGCTATACTGGTGGCCCAACATGAAAGCAGAAATTGCCACATATGTGAGTAAATGTCTGACTTGCACAAAGGTTAAAGCAGAATACCAGAAACCCTCCGGTCTATTGGTACAACCTAAAATCCCTGAATGAAAGTGGGAGAATATAACTATGGACTTCGTGACAAAGTTACCAAAGACGGCAAGTGGGCAAGATATGATTTGGGTTATAGTCGATCGACTTACTAAATCTGCTCATTTTCTGCCAGCAAAGGAAAATGACTCAATGGAGAAACTGACTAGACAGTACTTGAAAGAAGTGGTGTCGAGACATGGAGTGCCGGTTTCGATCATCTCTGATCGCGATGGCAGGTTCGTGTCTCAATTCTGGCAATCTCTTCAAGAAGCTTTTGGAACTCAATTAGACATGAGTACGTCGTACCACCCAGAAACAGATGGTCAAAGTGAAAGGACTATCCAAACATTGGAAGACATGCTCTGAGCATGTGTGATAAATTTCGAAAAGGGATGAGACAGACATCTACCCTTAATAGAGTTCTCCTACAACAACAGCTACCATACAAGTATTAAAGTTGCACCTTTTGAGGCGTTGTATGGTCGCAAATGCCGGTCACCTATCTGTTGGGCTGAGGTGGGAGATGCTCAGCTCACTGGCCCATAAATTATTCATGAAACAACCAAGAAGATTATCCAAATCAATCATCGTCTACAAGCTTCACGTGATCGACAAAAGAGCTACGCTGATAAGAGACGTAATCCATTGGAGTTTCAGGTTGGGGATAAGGTCATGCTGAAAGTATCGCCCTGGAAAGGAGTAATACGTTTTGGCAAACGGGGAAAATTGAGCCCACGTTATATTGGACCTTTTAAGATTCTTGCCAAAGTTGGAATGGTTTCATATCGACTAGAATTACCCGAGCAACTAAGCCGTGTTCATAGTACCTTTCACGTCTCGAACCTTAAGAAGTGCTTATCCGACGAACCGCTCGCTATTCCGTTAGACGAAATCCACATCGACGAAAAACTCAATTTTATAGAAGAACCGGTCGAAATCATGGACCACGAAGTTAAACGTTTGAAGCAAAGTCGCATTCCAATCGTGAGGGTCTGCTGGAATTCAAGAAGAGGTCCCGAGTATACTTGGGAGCGCGAAGACCAAATGCAGAAGAAGAACCCTCATCTCTTCGTTAACCCTGGATCCGCGTCTCAAGCTACGTCCTAAGCTTTGAGGACAAAGCTCTTTTAACGGGGAAAGGATGTCACACCCCGTAAATTCCTGGTTAGTATTCCGACCCATTCCGACCATTTATTTTGAATTTTATACGTTACGTTTAAATCTGATAGTTTACCGGGAAGTTAAACTGCGTAAAACTGAAAAACGTCATCGGACGCGTTCCAACATCGGTTATTAATTAATTTAGGCTTAATATGAGATATTTTAACTTTCCTGAGTGTTTCGTGATTTTTAATCACTTCCGATATTAATTTTAGGGTTTTATCTCTTAAATTGCGTTTTTCGCGTTTTTGACCAAACGGAACCCCGGAAACTCGAAATCTTTTCGTGTAAACTCAAGTTATCGATAATCTTATACACTAAGTCAAAAATTTCGTGATCATACTCATGCCCTCCCCCTACACACGAAATTTTTGCTTGTGAACAAGCTTGGACTTGAAATTAAATCATTTATGCTCCACTAACTCAAAATTTGAAAACTTACCATGCATGTGAAGGAAAGTGACATCTTTGTTGCCTAGTAACTTGCATGCATGCCATCTCTTACACATCACATGCAAGCTTGGACCATTTGACTAGAAATTTAAAACCAAGACCAAGTATATTGAACCATGACCATGTTACTTGAGCTTTAGCTAGAAAACTTGACCCATTTGGTCCTTGTGGCCTTCCCATTGCCGAACCACCAACAACACACACCTTTGGTGTGTGTTGGTCACTTACTAGTCCAAAATTCACCCAAAACCCTAACACATATCCTATAAATACCATGTGATATCACAACTTAGGGTTATAACTCATTTCACTAAGCACAAAATTTCACACATCGCTCTTCCTCACCCTCTTTGGCCACGGCAACACAACCCACACACAAACCATTTTATAACTTTTGATTTTCAATCAAACCAATCATTCAATTCATATTCTAAGGTTACTAAAGGTAGACCAAGTATTGGTATGTTGAATTTCAAGGTTTTTTTCAAGATTTATAAAATTAGGGTTTGCAAGATTATTTGGGGTTTTTATAGATCTATAGTTCTTGGGTATAGATCTTGTGTGTTTTCACTATTTGTCCCTTCTTAATTTGTAAGTCTTTCTTGATCGTTTGCTTTGGTTTTTCACCTATTAATCTTTATAGATTATGTTTATTCATAAAATCCATGTGTTATGTTATTTTTACAAAGAGAAATAAAAATTAATACTTGTCACTTTTATAAAGTGGAAGTAAAAATTGTTACAACTTTATGTTTATGTTTTATATCATGTTCTTGGTGAGATTGAGGGTTGATGAGAGTTGCAACAATAGAGATTAGGTTGGATTAGGGTTTAGTTTTGTTGGTTGGTTATTGGTGAATAAAGATTAGGGTTAGATTAGGCACTAATATGCGAGTTGGGTTGATTTTTGGTCGTATTTTGGTAAAACACCCTTGTTGTCCCGAAATGGTTTTGAGCGACCTAAAAATATTTTCATTAGGCGTAAAAGTAGTTTTTGAAGAACTTGTTTCGAATAGATAGTTTTTCACATATCGCACTTTAAAATCGGATTTAAAATGACCAAGTTATAACCAAATAAAACTTGAAATATTTTTCGGCAAAACCCAATGAATAGTGTGCTGATGTGAATAGTAAAAAGGGTATTCGGACACTTTCAAACATTTTTTGACTTTCTAAACACTAGCGAAACATATAGTAACACATATATATAGATTAGCATCATTTGAAGATGTCATTAACATATTTTAGGAAAAGCGTAAAAGTTACTAAAAATAGTAAGTTTGGTAAAACCTAGCGGAACGGACATAGTAATTAAGCGATTATGGTTAGTTAGCACAATTTGAAAATATGGAAACTTAACAAATATAGGGGACGGTATTAACGTTTGGAAACTAAACACTTTATTAAAATAGAAACTTTCTATAAATAGTAACTTTTTGCAAGTATCGGTATTTATCAGAGATGTTGTAAATTTTTCTAAGCCTTTTATTACTAAAACGCAAACACACTTGGATGCTTTAAATGATGAACATAGATGCTTTACTTGTTTACTTTGCCGAATGCTAAGTCATACCCATATTTAATCTAGGTCGCGGCTAGACCTCCTTATATCATCATCGTTGTTGTGATTATCGCTATCCTTGTTAAGGTGAGTTCATAGCCCCACGTTTTACCTATTTTCAAATGCTTTATACTTTGGGGGTAAGAAACATTGTTTGCTTTTAAAATTGGACACAAGTTCTTAACGTGAGTTTTACATGTTTATGTATTGCCTAAGTTTTGCTACAAACCATTATTGCCCGAACTATCATGAACAGTTAGTCACCTATGGCTAATTGGTTTGGTTAAGTGAGCGCGAATGCGTAAATAGATCTATTGGGACTAATTATCCCTATCCGCTTTGGTTCCACTTAACGAAGAACAAACGGATATATGTCATGTCGATGTGCGTTGTGGTGGTCTTTGGTTTGGGACACTAGTTAAGGGCAGGAATACTATGTGGCATGATATGATATGCCCTACCTTATTAGCATCAATGTCATGAGCTTAGCGTAACAGTAAATACTTTTTATGTGATGTTGTATCTGTTATAGTAGTAGCATGCATTTTGAAATCTTGTGGTCCACTCTTGTACTAACTTAAACCTATGAATTCACCAACATTATGTTGACGTTTTAAACATGTTTCTCAGGTGCTTAGTTTGGATTGATTCTTGATGCTAAATGGAGTCTATGTACATTGTGACTTCGCCAATTTCAAGACTTATCTATTTATATACTTGTTTTCATTGTCAAACTTTATTATGCTTCTGCTACATTTAACTCTCTTATGACTGGTTGTAAAACTTAAATTTATTTTCTTTTATGCAACAAGTAAACTTTTTCAAACGTCCATGATTAGTGTTCGTTCTTTGTTGCTTTGTGTTCGGATTGTTATGATGTCACGCCCTCGGACACGTATTCCGTCCAGGCCCCGTCTGGGGGTGTGACACTTCGTAGCTTATATTAGCTTATACGGGCTTATCCCGTTAAGCTTGTTTCTCAGAAGCATTTTTCACATAATCTGTTTATAACCAGGGACTTTTCAGTAATTTTTCAGATTTTATAAAAGTCATTTAATATTTTTAAATCATTTATTTATATTAAAATCTTTAAAATTTCATAAAAAAAATACAAAAATAGTTTTAAAAATCTATTTCTTTTTTTTAAAATTTTCTTTTAATATTTTCTAGGTTTACATGCAAAAAAATTAGGTATAGGGTTAAATTTTTATATAGTGGCTATTTTGTGCTCGTTTTTAGTTCTCGTTATTTGTTTTAAATGTGTATATGCTTTCGTTTTTAGAATAGATTGCCTTTGCATTAATTTTCCCGTAGAATTAGAATCCTAATCAACTTTGTGACTATTCAAACATCAATTATCAAACCGACTCTCGACTCTCAAATTTGCACTCCTCGTTGGGAAAAACGACCCGGGAATCATACTCCCGATTTACTATAATTGTGATTTTTGATTTTTACCCTATATTTATATATTTATTTATACTTATATATATTTTAAAGGTATAATCAATTCTGATCAGTTTTTGGCGCCGCTGCCGGTGAGGAGTGTAAGCGTTAGTCGTTCTGAAGTTTGACAATTAGTGCTTTA
>BQNB010155469.1:0-15393 GCA_026074375.1 Tanacetum coccineum
TAATCTAAGAAGCCAAAAATAGTAATTTCTTTTTCTAAAATTTCCTTTTATCCTAATTTAGGTTTAGAATTTTAGTTTACATTTTTAGGGATTAAAATTAGTTTACTTGATTTTTTGTTACATTATATTTGTTTCCCGTTAATCGTTTTAAATGTTTAATTGCCTTTAAATTGTTCAATTTTTAATTGTTGCTTGTTTATTTAGTAGATATAGATAATCAAAAATATCGTTGCTTTATTCAAATCATAATCCGGACTTAAACGAGGATTCAATTTCACTAGTCGTTGGGGAAACGAACCGGGTGAACATATTTACCCGGTTTAATATACGTATTATATATTATATTATATATTTTTGAGAGTGAATTTTCCTTAGGGAATTTTCTTAATTTCTTTTTGAAGTATTATATTTTATATATATTTTAGGTATATAAAACTGTACACCAGTGTCTATCTCTATCTACTTTTTAGTTATGCTGATAAGTAGATTGTTACACCACTCGATTTCTTTAAGACTTGTAGTTTCATAAACTTTGAAGAAGCCAAAAACACCGTATTCATCCCCCCCCTTCTACAGTTCTACAAACTTATTTTATCATCACTTGCCGACCAACATACACATACTTGTCTTCAAAGCTTATAATCTTCCTCGTCTGGGACATTTGTTCATATAATGTTAATGATCTAACAATCTCACCCATTATATCAATCTCTAAAGTGGTAGTTTTGACTTAATCCACTTGTAATCATTATCTTGAAATCTTTAAGGAAGTTCTTAATTATCAAAGTTACAAAAGCGTATCATTGTTCGTTCTGAGCTTTCATCTTTGACATTTGTATCTTTGAAGCTTTGAGTATATGCACATGCAAGGGTTAACAATAAACAACAGATATGGACGAATGTATTGTTCATTTGTCAAAGTTCAGTAATGTTAACCTCCGGTTTTGTAAGGACCATTTTACAGTATTTATACTATACATGCGTCATTAGGATTCGATTCATGAATGAATCTCCTTAACTTGTTTTCCTGCTGAAAGTGTAGTTTATCTAGAATGGACACGTGTAAAGACGCTAATGACGTTTTTTGATATCCTACAACCGTTCCTACATCCAGATCCATTTTCAAATTAGGATACCAACGAATATAGGTGAATCATTGATGCAAACTATGAAGTAAACAACATTGATTTTGGTGTTTCCTATCAAATCCATATTCCTGTGTCCCATTGGATTTCCGGTTTACATAAATTTGACATTTTTCAAGATCGCACATGTCACCTACCGCAGTGTTGTTTGATGTTGACACTAGAAGGATTTACATTTGTCAATGTAAAATGCTAAAGAGTACCAATCTGAATGTTTTGACAAGATCCGATGATAATGCGCATGACTCTTGGTTACAACTTGTGCTCTTTATTGTGAACAACAAGTGTATATTTGGAATGTCTCCTAATTAGATTTATATATTGATCTCTTGGCTCTAGACTCAAAAAGTGCATCTTGGTTTTAGTGTCAGAGGTTGGAGCAGACTGCCACCTCTTTAATATCAACGATCTCAGAGTGAGAAAGTTAATAGATTACGTGATATGTCTCCGTGAGAATTGAAACACGATTTAATTTAAGAGAAACTTGAGTAGATGGGTAGAATTGTACATTGCATCAATGGTGTGACACCCGTGATTTGGACTGGTTAGCTTTACCTTTAGATATGGCTATGTGTTCATTTTATGGGATTAAGTGGTGTGCTATGTGATTATTATGTGTGCTAAGTAGTTTTAGTATGTGCTTAAGATCATTTTAAGTTGTATGGGCATCTCATTTTGATCATGTTGTGGGAAGTGATTGGTAATCCATTTGTTCACATGCGGGGATAATGGAAATGATTGGTGTAGTGTATGTAATGCTATGTCAAATATTTGGATTATTGTGGATTAAGCGTGTGTGGAAAATGTGTCATATTGGAAAAGTGTTAAGTGAGTGAAATATTGATGTTTGTGGTAAACTTTATAAAAATAGAAAGTTAAATTTTGAAATGAAAGTTATTTTTAGAAAGTATAGTAAGTAGTGTTTATGTAAAAAGGTTTACTTAAATTAGCTTAGGTTTTTATAAAAACTTAAGGTAATGTAATTAATAAATTTAATAAAATAAAGGGTATTATCCTAAAACAAGTCTAAGTTGATTAGGATTAGGAGTCTTAGGATAACCCCTAGGTCAAAAAACACTTATTTTTTCACCCTCAACCCATATACAGCTGAAATTATCCTTCCCCCTAAACCTTTGGTGTCGATTTTAATGGCGGATCCAAGAACCCTAAGAATTGTTGTTAGGTGCTAGCATCTAAGGTAAGTATGTTCATCCTAGCTAGATTTTATTATTCATGTAACCTTAATTATGATGAATCATTAGGGTTTAACACTTTTGTAATTAATGATGATATGATCATGCTAGAGTGTTTGTGGTTTAATGAGGATCATAATGGTGCAATCGGTTAGGTATAAAACGTGTTAGATCATGATTTAGGTTATGGCAGATTTTTGGGTCATGTTCAACGAATGATATCTTGATGATCAAAACGAGTATTGATATGTTTCTTGAGCCTATGAATAAGCTCAGAGAGTCTAGTTTTGAAAAAGTCTAGCCACGAAAGGTTTTGAGGTCGGAAAGTTAGTCAAATAATTTTTGAAAGAAAAGTTGTTAAAACAGTAAATACGGGTCAGATTTAGGTATGATTTCAGGGAGTAAAACCCCTACTTAAAATTCGAATTAAGCTTTTCCAAGACACAGAGGTCAAGTTATATATGTCTATTAACCTCACGCCAAAATTTAGCCTCTGATTAGTTGTCTAAGTCGGGTAATTAGGGCCATACAATTTAGTGTGCAATCAGATCCGAATTGGGACAGTTTTAAAGTTGGATTTTATTTGGAGTAGTGGCACATGCAGTGATCACTTGGGAATCACAAGGTAGTTAGTAAACTTATAAATAAACTTAGGTGATTTTTGGTATAATTTATAGAGGTCAGAAAGTAAGGTTTTTAAGTACGTAAAGATACACTAAAATTCTGCAATTATGAATAAATTGTAAGTAACTAGTGAAAGGTGTTAATGAAGTGGTTAAGGTTGGGCATGGTGTCGGGGTGACCCATGATGGTTAATCAAACCCTTATACATCCATCATATATGTGTTACATGGACTAGAGCTTTTAGCTTGGTCGCTTGTAACTGTGTTTATATATTTTTATAGTTGCGTGATGGGAATTAGAAGCTGCGTTTTGATCATTCAGGTGAGTTTCATAGTCCATTTTTTACTTTGTTTTCTTGGGATGGAAATGATACAAAGGTCTTAAAATGATTTAATTGTTTATTGGCGATTATAGTTTTAATGATGCTGACATTTGTGTGGCTAATCATATTGATATGTGCTAAATGTTTACGTTTGTTTGGATCAGAGGGTAACGTTCCTACCCAATTACTGTGTGGTTCCAATTGGAGGGTATTCTTACCCAATTACTGTGTGATTCCAATTGGAGGGTATTCTTACCCAATTACTGTGTGATTCCTAGTGGAGGGTATTCTTACCCAATTACTGTGTGGACATCCAAATTAGGAGGTAGTCTTACCCATTACTATTGATCTTTTAGTGTGGCCCGGATCGTGGGTGCACGTATCCGTCCTGATTGTATTGTTTTGCATCTATGCAGTGATAGCCAGTATAAATAGGAAGCTAACTAACAGCCGTTCGTTGCAAGGCAAGATAACCTGCATGTTCGTGTTTATTAATCATAGTAATTGGTTTAAAGTTTGAATTGTGTGTCGTAAACCTATGTTTCTCACCAACCATTGTGTTGACGTATAAGCATCATTTTTAGGTATTTAGCAGGATGAGGTTAAAGTTAGGAAAATGTGACTAGATGGACCGTAGGCACAGCGAAGTTTAGTTATCTATGATTTCATTTATTTGCTTGGTAGATGAATGTTAATTGTTTCGCATTGTTAGATTTTATGAATGTTTGCCATGCCAGACATAGAATTGGCATGAACTTCCTATCGTTCAATGGTCAAACGCCTTTTTGGATTTTGTCGATTTTGTGTTTGGGTATTTCCATGACACTGATGTCTATACACTTGTATTTTATGCATGTTTAGTTTCTCTATATAGACTCTAATTTGTTGTGATGATTCCCTCTCTCGTCGCGCCTTGCGTTTCTGCCTTGGCGGGGTGTGACAAATGGGTCCATGATGTCTGTCTTCAAAACCAAATATCATCTTTGTGATATCCGATAGATTATGTATTGACCTAGTTTTTTTCCTAAGTTTTGTGGAGGGTTCATTTATTTTCACGTTTACAAAGATTTTCTTTTTTATATCTTAACCCTTCAAGTTTTTCCAAAAGTCCTCACTAACACCAATGTTTACGTTTCTTTTGGTGCTAGGTCATGCCTTACACAACATTTTTCCCTTATTCTCATTCATCTCCATCTTACATAAGGACTTCTATTCTATCTATTGGAATGTCGGGTTCTGGTTGGATTATGGGATAATACCTAACCTTACAAGCTTATGACTTTATCATTCATCATAAAATAGTAGGTTGTTTTAGGTATTAAGATTGAAACCATAAAAATCATTTGAAAATTAATCAAAGTGTTTAAGAAAGATATTTGACGCACGAAAGTTTTTTATTTTCAGAAATACCCCCTATACATGTGCATCATAATTGAAAAAGTTTTGCACATGGAGGAAAGAGTTCGCACATGAGTCAAAGATGATCACATTTTATCCAATTTTCTCCCCCTAAAGAATAGCATACCATATGATATTTTTGATATCAATGGATTAAATAGCTATATGATTTTTTGAAAGCAAATGGGAGAAAACGATTCTAGCTTGATTATTATTGTAACATGTCAAACTTTATATTCCCCCTCAACAATAGATATCGGTAACACCAAAAGTAGAGTAGGAGAAGGGAGTGAATATTTGAGCATACACTTTTTGAAAGATTTTGAATTTCTTTTTGAAAACATCTTGAAAAAGTGTGTGCATGATTTACTTATTGATAGATATTCGTAAAAAAATCAGTAAACCATTTTAATTGAGCTTACAAATTGGTATTTTATGTGACTTAGATAAAGTTCGAGAAGGTGTAAGCTTCCCATTTTTGAGATAAATGTACCTAGTTATACACTTCCTTTATTTGAAGTCCGAGTTCTAAGTGGAAATACTCAAAAGTCATAGTTTTGAGCAAACTTGTGAATTTTTTTGATAACTATGCTCAAAAACAAGAAGATTTCTCTTCTTTTAAAGGTAAAACGCACTAAAGCGCACACTTTCTTTTTTATGAAAACCGAGTTGTGCATTGATGTGTACACAAATTAGTTGAAGAAATTTTTGAAGAACAACATGTTTTGAAAACATTTTCGCAAACATTTTTGTAGTTGAACTCTCGCCCAATGTATATTACTTTCGTATCATTATTAAATAACATTTCTAGAAGCGTAAAGGACAATCGAATTTTAACGAGATACATGTTGTGAGAAGATTCTTTTTGGTATTTTCATTTTTATATCGTGGAAAATATTTTTTGATTTTTCTAGCTTTTATAATTTTGAATTTTTCTTTACAAATATTTTTCAAATTTTGTATTTTTCTTTTCTAAAAATATTAACAAGATTTTAGATGTTTTGATTTTGATGTTCAAGAAGATGATGATTCGTTAAGACTTTCCAACTCCTGAGGAGTAAAACATCTCATACCGATTCGGTAGACTAAATAGTCAAACCTTTCTTTTGGAAGGGCTTTCGTAAATATATCCGCCAATTGGTATTCAGTCGTAACGAAGTATAATTCAATTGTACCTTTTTCAACGTGCTCTTTTAAAAAGGGGTATTGAACCGCGATATGCTTGGTACGTGAGTGTTGAATCGAATTGCATGAGATGGTCATGGCACTCTTAGAGTCGTAATAAATTAGGACTTTATTGTAGAGATAACCATAATCTGTGAGCTGTGATCTCATCTATAAGATTTGAGCGCAACAAGTAGATAAAGACACATACTCGGCCTCGGCTATTGACACAACAGTGCAATCTTACTTCTTCGACGACCAACTAACTAGCTTTTCATAAAGGAAATGAGCTTCACCAGACGTGCTCTTTCGAGTAACAAGGAAACCTGCATGATCAGCATCTGAAAAAACGATTAGGTCAAATCCAGTGTCCTTCAGATACCATAGTCCCATATGAATGGTTCTTTTTAGGTACCGAAAGACCAGTTTAACCTATTTGGGGAGAGATTCAGTCGAGTTTGCCTAGTATCTTGCACATAAACATACAACAACATGAATGTTTGGTTTGCTTTCTGTTAGATACGTTAGAGACCTGACCATGCTACGATATTTTCATTGGTCTACGGGTGTCCCATGAAAATCAACATCTATCATAGGTGAGGTAGTCATTAGTGTACCAATGGTATCACAGGATTCCATTCCATGTTTCTTAAGAATTTATAAAACCTACATTGATTGATTGATGAAGATACCACGTGGGGATTGATAAATTTGTAGTAAAAGAAAGAATTTCATCTCTCCCATCATTGACATTTTTAAATTGTTTTTTATTAAGTTTGTAAATCATTTTGAAACTTTTGGGTTTGTAGAACCAAAAATTATGTCATCGACATAGTTTTTGACTACCAAAATGTCGTCGTTGTATAACCTATGAAGTAATGTTGAGTCAACAATACCTTTAGTAAAGTGATTAGCGAGAAGAAAGCATTATAGTTTGTCATACCATGTCCTATGAGCCTATTTTACTCCATAAAGGGCCTTTTTCAGTTTGTAGACATGATATGGATAATCGAGGTCAATGAAACATGTGAGTTGGACAACATACACTTCCTCTTTTAGTGGTTCGTTTAGGAAAGCTGTCTTCACATCCATATGGTAGACGAGAAAGGACTTATGTGCCGCATATGCCAAAAACATCCTCACCGCTTCTATCCTGGCCACTGGTGCAAATGACTCATCGAAATCAATGCCTTCTTTTTATTGATACCTTTTAGCCACAATGTGAGCTTTGTTCCTTATTAAAGTGTTCTCTTCATCCACTTTGTTTTTCCAGATCCAATTAAGGTTGATGACTTGTTCGTTAGCGGGTCTGTCGACTAATTCCTAAACGCCTAGTCATTAAAACTTGTAAAGTTCTTCTTGCATCGCTTCAATATAATTATGATCTGCCATTGCTTCCTTAATGTTCTTTGGTTCAGATGTACTCACAGTAAGTGCAAAGAGGCTCATTTTAGGATTAGTATCAAGTAGACGTCTCGTCATTACTGGCTTTGAGGGATTTCCGAGCACTTGTTTGATTGGATGATCTTTCATCCATTTGTATACTGAATGATATGTTTGATAAAATGTGTGCATGTTAGAAAGATCAAATGAGCGAGTAGAGGGTTCAATCGCATATGTTGGCAGTGTGCCAAACGGATTGACAAAGACATCTTCATCCAACACTATGTCATTACATTGTTATTCACATCTTGTTGTTGGTCTTGCTTGTCAACATTTTCTGAAGTACTATCGATATTTGAAGGATCAGTAGATGAGTTTTTTGGTGTAGTTGCTTGAAGTTTAACCATTTTTGATGCGGGTGGAGTGATCAGATAAGGTAGAGGACCAGCGGTGAAAGGGGTAACATGAGTCGTTTGTTGTGCATCTGGTTGATTTCCCTTGTAGTCATCATACATCATTTCGTACAAATGATCTAAGTTACATTTGGATGGTTTATCATGATTGATTGTTAACGGATCCTTGTTAAGTACGAGTCTTGAACATATATGTCCAGAAGTCTTTTGTTGAAGTCCAGGTTCTTGACTGAGTGTCGCAGAAGCTATTTGTTGAAGCGCGATGTGTAAACCGCATTATTAAGACACCATTTCCAAAAGTTTTTCAAATTTCACATTCACTATCTCCATTACTTTCTTTGTCCTTCTGTTGTAAATCTAGTAACCATGACCAGTTTCAGAATATCTGATGAAGAAGCCAATATCACCTTTATCTTTGAGTATCCCAAGATCTTCACGGTCGTTGTATGGGTAACAGAGAACACCGAATACATGTAGGAAGGAGATATCCAGTTTTCTGCCATTAATAAGCTCATATGGAGTTTTGTTGTATCTGGTATGTATTATGGAATGCTTCTGGGTAAAGAACACAATAGCAACAACATCAACCCATAGGTATAAATGAGCATTGGAAAATATCAGTAACATGCGAGCAGCTTCTACTAAAGTGTGATCACATCATTCAACAACCCTGTTCTTCTGAGAAGTTCTTACCATTGACGTTTGATGCGTATTGATGCCAACAGCCCTGTGTGATTACATCATTCAACAGCTTCTACTAATGTGTGATGCCAACATCTTCAAAGTAACCTTTCAGCTGTTGATTTAAGAATTCAGTTCCATTATTTGTTTTGAGAATTCTGACTGTTGCATGTAGTTGAACTTGTTTTTGCTTCAAGAATGTTCTAATGTTATCCGGTACATCATCCTTAGATCTGAGAAAGTGAACCCCTATATATTTGTAACATATGTAGTTTCTAACACGTACTTTGTACGAGTTTATATTTAAATGTCGCACACTTGATTTTTCCTTGTTAACAAGATAGACAAAGTTGGTCTTTTGAATATTTAAATTTAGGAACATCGGTGACAATGTTATCTTTGGTAAGCTAGTTGATGGTAGCGAAATTGAGATGAGAAAGACGTGGATGCCATAACCAGGAATTAGTTGAGGTAGCCCTTGTCATGAGATAGATTGGTGATGAAGATCTCATTTCTTGAAGATTGATGGTGTAGAGGTTTGTACCACGAGAACCAGTTTATAGATCAACGCCTTTAAGTTTACGAATGAAGCATGTATTTCTCCTAATTGCATCCTTGATGTGTCGTTGTGTAGGTGTTATTTTATGTATCAAGTTTTACTATTTATATTTTGCCGACTTAACCTAAAAACAACACTTTAACGGGTAGTGTACCCGGTCGATGGTAGTTTCGTGGTAAGTAGAGTGTCGATCACTAAGAATGAGAGCGTTAATATCTAATTTATCAGTATTTTAGTTATCTAATTTATGCAAGTCCTAAGCTAATGATAAGGGGGGTTCAGCATGAGAGACTGGCACAAGTTTGGGTATCTAAGCTAAGGTTTTGATGATAAGTAAAGCAATAAACACACACAAGAAGATTAACAAACGATAGAGAAACGGTCAAATACTAATATAAGGAAAACATATTGGTATGTGTTTAATTACACATACCTTTCACCATTAAAATCGGACTTAAATGACCAAAAACGTACCAAAAATACATTGTATTTGTATGTTTTCACTTATTTTGTGCAGGAAACGGATATCCGAGAAAAGGACGAAAAATGAAGTCAAAAATGACAAAATCGAGCACGGAACGGTAAAGCGTGGAAAAGCCAAAGTCAAATCAAAGCCAAAGACCAAAAAGTCAAAGCTAAAGTCAACAAAAGTCAACCAAATGGTCAACTACAAAAGTCAATAGTCAAAGTCAAAGCCGGCATCGAAGAATACTTAATGGGTCAAACCCGAACCCATCTAATGGGTCGGGTCAGCCCATTAGTATATTATGTGAAGACTAAATGAGCCCAAGTCCTTATTAAATCCAAAAAGCCCAACATCCTTTCTTAACCCTGTTAGGTCCAAAACCAATTAACTTAACACTGTTACCCCCACTTGGACTTAATTTGCAATAACAACATAAAGGTTGAGGGACTAAACCTGTACACTCCCCAAACTTTCACCCCTGTCTCAAAATTAAAACAATAGTACTGTTTATCTCCTTCAACCTTTTCCCGCCAAAACCCAACCCCCCTCTTCCTGTCACTCTCACACCTTGGAAACCTCCTCACACCACTCCAAATCCATCACCATCTCCTCCCCCACACCCACAAGCTGCCAAGACAGCTTGGCAATCCTAAATGATGCTATCTGGTATGTGTTTAATTACACATACCTTTGACCATTAAAAACGAGCTAAAATGACCAAAAACGTACCAAAAATACTTTGTATTTGTATGTTTGCATTTATATTGTGCAGGAAACGGATATCCGACAAAAGGACGAAAAATCAAGCAAAAACGGACAAAACCGAGCACGGAATGGAAAAGCGTGGAAAAGACAAAGTCAAATCAAAGCCAAAGACCAAAAAGTCCAGTCAAAGTCAAAAAGTCAACCCCGACAAAAGCCAAAGTCAAGACCGAAGCCGTAATCAAAGAAGACCTTAATGGGCCCACCCTTACCCATTTAATGGGTCGGGGTAGCCCATTAAGGGTACATTTGAAGACCAAATGGGCCTTACATCATAAACGGGCCCAAATCCTAAACAAAAAGCCCAACTCATTTTAGTTGTAAGCCCACAAAGAAGTAGAGGGACCAATCCTGCCAACTGTTGAAACTTGTACCACACAAGGACCTCATTTGCAAAACCTTATATAACTTTGAGGGGCTTGAACTGCCAAACCTCAAAGTTATTAACTAATGTTAGCCCCCACAAGGACGTGTGATGCAAATGAAGATATAACCTTTGAGGGTGTATCCTGCCAATCCCTAAAACTTCACTCCCCACCAAGGACCTTATTTGCAATATCATATATAACCATGAGGGACTATACTTGCCAAACAACCAAACTCACCCCTGTCAAATGACAGATACTGTTTATCCCTAACCCCATTTACCCGCCAAAAATCAAAAACCCCCTCCCATCACTTTCACCCCTCGATCACTGTTCATACCAGGCCAAAACCATCACCACCAACCTACCCCACACCCCACATGGTCAATGGCCAAGCTGGCAATCCCTAGTGCAACCATTGGACAAGAATTTTCAAGGGTTTAGATCGTTTAGCTTGGGGATAAAGAAAAATGAAGGGCTGAGATGCTTTGAGCTTACCTCTCACACAACAAAAACACTTTGTGTTTTCTCTCTACAAAGAAACACATGAAGAAGTGGCCAAGGTTTCAAGACCTAGAAGCTTCCTAGTACTAGTATAAATAAGCTTATTTGTAAGCCCTTGGGGCAGTCAGTTTTAAGTAGCTTTTAGTTTAACCTAGTTTGTTAAGTTATCTTTATTGTAATCTATTTTTATGTTAAATGAAATTTAAAGTCTTTTGGTTCCAACTCCTGTTTTTCAAGTGTTAAGATTTATCTTATGTTTTCGAAGCTCACATAAGCTAATATAAGTTTCTTAAGCTGCTCTATAACCTGTCCAACTAAAAATTTACTCAAAGTATACTAAGTTTTAAGAAAAATTTATAAAAAAAAGAGAGACTCACTCCTCAATTACCTAAGCTTTTTGGAAGATAAGCAAGCTAGGGAAGTGCTTATAGACCATACTAGCTTGTTTTATACAAGCTGGAGCTTGTAGACTGCTTATTGTTCCCTGATTGAGCAAGGGAAAAGGTACACCTTCTTTTTATAGTTTTTACTGTAGCATAGCTTAATTTAGTGTTTATTTCTGCTTATTTGTCTTTACCGTGCTTACTTATGTTTGTTTAGTGCTATTTGACTTTGTTTTATGCTTTTTTTGCCCTTTTTAGTGTCAAATAGGGTAGTGTAAATCTCTTTTGGGATACTTTTGTTAGGGTCAAAGTCTGTCACTTCTTTAAGTCAATTTTTTATTTATAACAACCTTTTTCAAATCCTTATTTCAGATAGTTATTGTTGTTTTTAGCTTGTGAAAAGTTGAGCACAAGCTCATTTTAAGCTATACTCCACCTGTTTTTAGCTAACTTTTGATTTCAAGTTCATTTTATAGCTTATTTTTGAGTTCACTTATGCCCCTTGAAAACTGTCAAGATTTTTAACTAGTTATTTTAAATATTTTTAATCTGTTTGATAGGTTGTTATAGTTTAAATTTTCGTTTTTAAAGTTTTCATGAGTCATTACTAAATCAGTTAGTAACAAATACCATAAAGGCTTGTTATGATAGTTTTTTTAAACAAGTTTTTAAAACCAGTTTACTTTTCATTTTAAGTGTTTAATAGAGTAGGGTAAAGTCCCATTAGTTTTCTTTGGTCTTGATAAAAAAAAACTGTCATCCTTTGTTAAGTCAATTTTTGAATTTAAATGTCCTTTTCTCATTTTAAAGTATCAGCAGCTTAAAATTGTTTTTAGAGCCTTAAATTTTGAGCATAAGCTCATTTTAAGCTAATCTAAATCTGTCTTAACTTGGTTTTATTTTTAGAGCTTATTTGAAACTTATTTTTAAGCTGGCTTTCAAGCCTATTTTCTTTGACAAAACTCCCCTGGTGCTAGACAGTGTTTTTCAAACTAATTTTTTTGGCTATGTTGTATAATCAAACAAGATATTGGCTTTTATAGAAAGCCTATAAGCTGTTTTATAAGCTTCATAAGCCACAGGCCTTAAGACACCCTCTAGTTAGCTTAATTTTAAGCTATAAGTAGGTGCATTGACTGTTTTGGCCTGCAGTTTAGGTTTGGGTATCTATTTTAGTGTTTATGGCTTTTTCTTTCTATTTTCTAGCTTATATTTATTCTCATTTGTTTATTAAGTTTAGGTGCTTATTGTTCTCAGCTTAGTTTACACTTTTACTAGCTTATTTAGCTTTAAAGTAGTAATAGCTAGCTTTTTAGTGCCTTAGTGTAGTATAGCTTAAGCTGCTTTGTTTTTGTGCTTATTTATCTGTTTTTCTTGCTATTATTTTTACTTCCTTGTGCTTATTAGGTTAGTTCTTATTTATGTGCTTATTTTTTATTTCTTGTGCTTATTAGGAGTAGAGAAGTAAATGTCCTAGCTTATTTCACCTTTTGTCAGCTTATTAATCATAAAAAGCCCAACAGATAGCTCTTTTAGTCCTTTAGTGTTAAAATAGCTAAGTCTGCCTCTTTTAGTAGTTTTTTTGCTTATTGCTTTGTCATTTGCTTATTTGTCTTAAAAAGTCAAAAAGAACCAAGCCTTTAAGTACTCCTTAGGACTTAGTGTAAATTTAGCTTGCCTGTCCCTTTAATTTAGCTTATTTCGTGCTTATTTGTAGGTTAAATTTTTTTTCCTTTTTTAAAGTTGCCTATTTTTAGTCTTTTCAAAAAGTTTTTTTTAAAAAATGAGGAATACAAGCGTTGGGATTAGGGGAGACCCCGAGTGAGCAAGACTCGAACTCGGGACCTCTCCCATATCAACCAACACTTATAACAACACCTCTACCGTTGTGCTACATTAGCTCATCCGGTAGAGGTTTGTTACATTTAATATATAAGCCCGATTAGCCTTATAAGCCCACAACCACTATTAGCTTATAAACAGCTTATTAATAAGCTGTTTTTCCAATTTTAGATTTTTCTTAGGATCTTTGTAGTGTAACTTATTTTCCCTAAATTTTTCATAATTTTTCATAATCGTTTACTATTTTTAATCATTTATTTTTATTAAAACTGTTTTTTAATTATAATAAATTAAATAAAAATCAAAAAAATATTTTTCTTTTTTAGAAAATTTTCTTTTATCAGTTTTCACTTAGGAAAAATAGAAAATCTTTCGTAGGGTCGTTTTTGCAAAATCTTACTTTTTAAAGAACGGGATTTAGCCCCGTTTTTGTTTTTTCATTTTAAAGCTCGTTTTAACTCCGTTTTCAGTCTAGTCTTTTTCATTCTTCATTATTAGTCACCTAGAGTAGATTAGAAGTAAAAATTTCTTTGTAGGGTTAATTTTTAAGATTTTAGGTTTTTGACCCCTTGTTCGGGATTCCTGCTCTTGTTTTTCAGATTAATCTTACAATTTTTAGGTTTTTCTCAATTGTTTTTGCTTATTATTGATTAATTTAGCTTTCTAAACTCCCAAATCATTAATCTCATTCAAACTCCAGATTTCCGACTGTACCGATTTTCAAGCACAGCCTCGTTGGGGATAAACGACCCGGGAACATTCTATACTACTTCTCGGTTTCATTGATTGTTTTAAGACTTACTTACTATATGTATTTATATAATTATTTATTATATTTATATATATAAGTAAAAGAATTTTAAATTAATCACATATCAACCATGAATAATCCGCTAAAACGCAGGTTTGTTTATTAGTGCAATGATAATCTTATCTCGAAGCGGCATATCATTCTTAAGACTTAGGCGGAACTTCATCCTAAGACCTAGACACGAACAATCCTATCACAATTAACGTGCCCGCATAAAGCATCCTATAGTCTAATTATAATCTATCATAGGGAATTAAAGCAGTAGTGATCCTGTTAATACCCTAGCCCATCAGGACTTTACCCACTTATTGCTTGATGTTGTTTTATACACTGCTAGTCCACCACCAAAATCAATTACCAATAATTAAGAACAATGCTGGTTGAACAATTATCGGGCCACCTTCCGGTCCAACTAAGCTCATAATCAAAGGGTAAAAGACAAGGTGTCATTCGTGATCCTATTGGTCCGGGCATATAGAACACAACATGGAGAGCTATCTCGGCATCTAGATTACTGGTTAAGTCTCACTAGACCCAGTTGAATTATAGGTCGCATGTACAAGCACATAAACAAGTATAAGGAGATAAACATAATTAAATAACAACGATAAATTAAGCAAAGCCGGATTAAAACAAACCAAACATTATAATCTTCATTAACATGGATAATACCCGCGAGTATTAGCCCATAATCATTGTCATTATTACAAACGTGATCAAACAATTAAAAATCGAATGATAAAGAAAGTAAGAATTACACGATGTCTTCTATAGAATTAGGAGTAGTGCTCGACCTTGGCTGTTCTTCTTGGCTTGAGAAATTCGACTTTAGTTGTATACTATACAGAGAATGTGATATTGCACACTAAAACTTGTTTTTGAGTCTTGTATTTATAGTGTCTGAAATACGCCTGGATACGCCGTATGAGGATAAGTAGATACGGCGTATAGGGCTTAATTTCCTTGGAGTGCAAGATAAGATCAAATCAATTAAGATAATTACCATCAATCATATTAAATGCGTATCTTTGACTGATGAACAGCTATGCATACGGCGTATTGGTGCAGAAAATAGTATTCTTCAAATGTCTTCGTTTAAGCTCTAGAATTGCCCCTTTTTGCTTCTTCTTCACAAGTGACTCCATAATTACTACAATAGTAAACTTTAAGAAATTAAGTACCAATATCTTGCAATAATTATATAAAAGTGGGTAAAATACGTGGGATAAATGATAGTAAAGTATGAAGTCATTTGATGATTTCAATGGTGTTCATGACACGTTCCATGTGTCGAACCTTAAGAAGTGTTTGGCTGACCCAACAATACAGATACCTTTGGATGAGATCCAAGTTGATGCTAAGTTGAACTTTGTGGAAG
>BQNB010155470.1:0-15393 GCA_026074375.1 Tanacetum coccineum
CTTTATAGTCAGTACTTTCTAAATTTTATAAATTACAAGTAAAGCGATTGTTGAAATGACTATTATTAATCTTAGGGCCCGTTTGGTTGGGGGTTATTGACCCAAAGTAATACAATGATAGTTAATAGCAGATGTTTGGTACCTCAATATAAAATTCAAAAATACTTTCACACCCTTAAACTTGGGGTTATACAAAATCCACCGAGACATGCTTCTTTTCTGACACAAACCCTTTGACTCTTTGAATTTGGTCAGCAATTAATACTATATCCAAATTTTTTAATACACATGTTGCTAACAAATGTGCTACGTGTACTTTTCTTAGTATAATTTAATAATTTAATATTAAAATAGTAATAAATTTTAGTTTTAGTTTCAATCCAAATTATATAAACCAAACAAAGTTATTACAATCATTCATTTTCCTTTGTATATATTTCTTTCAATCCATTTTCAAATCCAAATCTTATTCTAAACCCGTCAGTAAAACAAACACACCCTAAATGTCTTTTCAAGTTAAGTCCACTTCTAACAATGCTTATAAAAATTTGATTTCCCCTCAAATATAAGTCCGGTTTTAACTTTTATAAGTTTCTACCTTATTAATTCAAGAGTTTATCATTTTGAAAGGTTTTTTTGCACTTTCATAACGTTTGAGACAAAACATGCAATTTGACCAAACTTTAAGAACGATTTATGCAATTTACTCTAATTTTATAGTCACGAAAAGGTTTTCCAATTTTCTATTTACATAAATTTTCTTGGAAAAAATGAAAATTTATTAAAACTCCTAGATTTACTCAATAGTCAAGTACAGGTGAGGAGAACAAGAGTTGACCTCAAATAAAAGCAACCCAACACATCGTCTCATCCATCAATTTTCTTCATCCTTGATTTCTTTAATAAAAAAACAGTCTTTATTAATACCAATTTCTATAAACTTTTTTTTATACAAAAATAGAATAAAAACAATTATTACTCCTTCTTTCATACCTCATTCATTCAGTCATTCATATATTCCCACTATATTCACTGCTCCCTATGTCATAAATAAAAGCTCATCAAGAATCCAATTTCTATTAAATTCCTGATTTGGGTTTTTATTATCTTGATAAAAACTTAACTCTAATGTAAAAAAAACCAAAAAAAAGCTAAAAAAATGGGTTCTTTAAGTCCAATGTTACCCATTAAATCAAGAACTGATACCAAGATTCATAATAGTACTAATAAACCCAAATCAAAATTTTTGTTTTTAAAGAAAATTGATTACTTACAATGGGTTTCTGCTTTAGCTGTTTTTATATTTTTTATGTTTTTGGTTCAGTTGTTTTTGCCTCTTGATAAAGTTGATATGAGAAAAGATGAAGTGGGTCAGTTTGAGTTTGATTTTTTAGTTAGTGAAATTGTTGGTGGGTTGGATTTTGGTGAGGATTTGAAGTTTGTTGTGGGGCCTACTAAGTTTTCGATGAAATTTCAAAGGGATGGGAATGTGAATGTGTCAAGAAGTGGTGTGAGATTTGGGAATAGGAAGGTGAAACTTGGAATGGTGAGTGTTTTTTATATTGGTTTTATTGTTATTGGATGTTTTTTCGGTTTCGATTTTTTATTAGTTTTGATTATGTAGGTTTTTGCAGATCTGTTGGTTGATTCACAACAGGTGTTGATGGTTAGTGTTGCAGCTGGTTTGAAGGAAATTGGATATGAATTTGAGGTGATTTTTAAATCTTGGTGTTTTACGCTAGTTATCGGTATGATTTGATACGTTTTATGCGCATTTGTATTAGTTATTATAAGCAATCGTAGAAGGTCAATGTAATTTAGTACAATGGGGAATTTAGAGCAGTCGATAAGGGCATGTGGCTTCGAGACACACTAGGGCTTGGTTAAACTTTTAATTATGACAGAGATTGTATACAACTCAAGCTCATATTAGCTTGGTAAGGCTATCACAAAATGGTTGTGAACTTTGAACATTGATCGTATGCCTGTTTTCTAAGCTTAGTAATGTATGAGATTATAAGGGCCAATGTGTTGTGCTTTGCCATCTATTCCCAGCTAACATTATCTTAACATGCAAATAGGGATAAGGACTTAGGATTAAATGCTGAGTAAAAACATTTGACTAAAGTTTTTAGCCATGATGCTATACCAAGAGAGTATGGATGACATTCAGCAATTTATTGCTCATTAGATCATGAATCATGATAAGCCATCTACGCATTTTAGAAATACACCATATCCTGTTGTTATCATTGTTATATATGACTTGTGACTTCTACTATTTTTCTTGCATGCCAAAGTACCTATGACCACTCATGAGTATTTGCTCTGCTGAGAAATTGTATCGGTTGTAAAACATGAGATGCTATACGTCTACACCATGGGTGTTGGAGACTTAAAGAATCAGAATCATATGATTATATAATAGGTGCTTAGAGTTGGAGGCATTTACTTAGGTAACTTTACCATCACATGAGTATCTAAATTTTCTTGTAGCAACTCCGTACCTGCTTCTCCATGTGTGATTATCTTGGTCAGATTGTTTTAGCGAAACATTTACGACTGATTACCACTGCTTCAAGTCGGAATAACAGTGTGTTTACACTTCCAAACATCCCCACCTTATGCTTTTAATCCTTAATCACACAGAACTTATCTAAAATTAACTTGAACCTAGTAGATGGGATGCACATGTATTATCTTCATTCTATTTCGATGTTGAAAGCATTAGATGACAAAATGTTTATGTTGCTTCTTTGTATTTTGTATGTACATGTAAATTTTGTGTATATATAGCGGAGAAATAGTGTTGTTTAATTGGAGGTGTTAGAAAGCTAATTTAAATGCTGGCACGGTTCATTACCTGTGCAGGTTTATTCACTTGAAGATGGGCCTGCTCATTCTATTTGGAAAACTATGGGAGTTCCAGTCAATATTATAGAGGCTAAAGATAATACGGGGATTGCAATAGACTGGTTAAAGTATGTTTGTTTTTCCTATGTATTAGATGTTGATTACGAAAGTGTTATTGAAAGTATGCTTCTCTGGGACTATAATGGTTTTTGTCAGAAGCACGATCAGAACCGCGTAGCATGCTTCTAACATTTTTGAAACGAACTGAAGCAAGCTGATCAACTATGACTTTTCATGGCTTATATAGCTTTTTATTGTAAACATCAAATTTACCATAAGGTTGCAATAAAAAATGTGTTTATAACCATTTTGTATGATCTTGCAGCTATGATGGTGTACTTGTGAACACTCTTGCAGCAAAGGATGTCATTTCATCGTAAGTGGGCATAATTATCTTTATTCTGTGTTAGTATAGCTTCTTGCAAAAATACAAACTGAATTTAGTTGCTACAGCCTTTTGCAGGAACCGTTTAGATCTGTACCTCTTATTTGGACCGTCCATGAAAAAACTCTCGCCACACGTGCTGCAAAATACGTCTCAAGTGGCCAAGTTGACATGATTAATGACTGGAAAACAATCTTTAATCGAGCGACCGTTGTTGTCTTCCCAAACTACGCCCTACCAGTATGTATTAGTCAATGCTCATTATAAAGTTTTACTAGAATTTTATTAGTTCTGAATATCTGTTGTCTTTTTGTACTTATTTTTTTTTTCAGATGTTTTATGCTGCATTTGATGCTGGAAACCATTTTGTGGTACCTGGACACCCTTCTGGAGCATGTAAAATAAATAACTCGATGATCATTCATGAAGAAAATCTGCGTGTAAATATGAATATCGGGGTCGAAGACTTTGTTGTTGGTATAGTAGGCAGTGAGTTTCTATATAAAGGAATATGGCTGGAACATGCTTTTGTTTTAAAGGCTTTATTGCCACTTTTGGCAAAGTTTCCTGTTGGTGACAGTTTGAGTCGACGTCTCAAGATCATAGTTTTGAGTCAAGATTCAACCGGTAATTACAGTGCAGCCATGGAGGTAATTTGCTTATATTTATCTTCTTTCTTTGCTCTTTCTCTCCCATAAAGATTGCGACGTTACCTATTTTGCAAGAATTCAGATAATTGGTTGTTTAAAGACTTTAAACTAGAGACAGGTATCTCTATATAAGTTTTCTTACAACAATCTCTTGTTTCATACTAAACTATCAGAGAATCAGTATCATAGGCTTAAAACTAGAGACTGGTATCTCCATATAGATTCTCTCAAAACATTCTGTTGTTTTCATACTTTTCAATAATCACAAAATCAGGATCATATATTCATAGAAAATCTTACATAAACATTTAAAACTGATTGTTGCGGCTTCAAATCGCAATAATAAATTTAATCCAAACACCCCCTTTGTTTTGCCATCATTGTAAAAGTTCGATTATGTTGATTTGGGTCGAATGTTGCATTTTTAATGGGACAGAGAAAATACACGTTATTTGTTAATATCCTTTTTTCCTTTAAAACTAACTTAATGTTAATGCTTATTCTCATAGGAAATTGCTTCTAACCTTAATTACCCAAGGGGCACTGTAAGGCATGTCGCCATTGATGAAGATAGTGGTGTTCTAGACATTATGGATCTTGTAATATACGGGTCATTTCTTGAAGAACAATATTTCCCCGATGTTCTGTTAAAGGCAATGTGCCTCGACAAACCGATAATTGCTCCTGACCTATCAATAATCAAGAAACACGTAAGCTACAACCTCTCCGACTTTGCCTTCTAGTGTCAAACTTCTTGAGAGACTTACTTCATCTGAATATGCATATGCCTTTAACGCCACTTCTTACTGTTTCTGTTTGTTTTTTATAGTTTTAAATCTACTCGCTAACATTTTTATAGAAAGACTCAGTTAGATTGTAGTAACTATTCAGCTGCAAGTGATTTGTTTGACTTCAAAAGTCAGAGTATAATAAACATATAATGTTATCAGGTTGTTGATGGGGTCAATGGCCATCTTTATCCGAAGGAGAACCTAAAAGATTTAACACGAATTGTACTGCAAGTGGCGTCTCAAGGAAAGCTATCATCATTAGCTCGTAGTATTGCATCAACAGGCAAAAATACTGCTAAAAACATGATGGTTTTGGAATCCATTGAAGGGTACGCTTCATTGATAGAAAACATCCTTAACCTTCCTTCAGAAGTTGCATCTCCAAGGACTGTATCGGAAATTCCTTCTGCTATCAAAACAGAGTGGCAATGGCATCTTTTTGAAGCTGTTGCCGATCATGGATATGTAAATAGAAATTCAAGGATTCACCATTTCTTAGATATGGTTGAAAATCGATGGAATCATACTATAAAAGAAGGAAGTTCAAGTGATATGCCAGCCAATGATACCTTTGTGTATGCTTTATGGGAAGAAGAAAAGAGAAGCCAGATAATGATAGCTAAAAGGAAAAGAGAAGACGATGAGGTAATTTAAAAAAGCATCTCTTTCTGCTTTTATCTTTTACTCTTAACGACACCATTATGACAGCAATATTACCTTTCTCCATAATTTTGCTCTGAAATTACTTGCCTATTTTTATTATAAAAAAATTGACGATAATGGTTGGATCCCAATAAATTTCTCTATTGGCGTGATGAAACAGGTTAACACAAAGGATTACTCCTATATGCTCCGTAGTTTTTAACTTTTATAATCACGTAAAATACACCAAGTTTTCTAAAAGTTAAAAATTAGATAAGAAAAAGTTTAGACGGGTCAACGTGTCATAACCTGTATTTAGAAGGACCTGTTTTGACTCATTAGTAAATTTCCCACACATATTACCGCATCTAGTTAGTACTAGTAATATTTGGAGTTGTTGAAGATCAAAATAACTTCTCCACCCATATTACCTGTATTTAGACTGGTCAACGTGTCATAGCCTGCCATTTTGGCATTTTCAAGAGGTTTGAGGTTCTTATATATGTTTTATTTTTATGTAGCTGAGGGATAGAAGTGAGCAACCTAAGGGAACATGGGAGGAAGTATACAAAAATGCAAAGAAAGTTGATCGCAGTAGGAATGATTTACACGAGAGGGATGAGGGAGAACTTGAAAGGACAGGTCAACCGTTATGCATCTATGAACCTTACTATGGTCAAGGATCTTGGCCCTTTCTCCACCGTAAATCACTATATCGTGGTATTGGACTCGTAAGTTAATCCTCTCTATTGCAAATATATGAGTGCCAGTATTACACTTTGCATCTAGATTTGATTTTGTGTTGCATGATTATGTTTTTCTCCAACTGTCTGAGTGTTTTATCGGATATTTCCTTGTGTCTTCCTTGGTCAGACATTAGCTTTTTGTGAATTGTACGTTCAATATCAGGGATTCAGGGGTATATCTATCACCTAATCTGATTCCTTTTTTATCTCGTTTTGGAGCATTTAGCAAGTAAACTTTTATTTTGACTTTTTTTTGTTCAATCCTTAACATTCTGGTCAACTTTTTATGTTATTTTTAGCCTAAGAACATGATTTTGATTTCGAAAGCCCCCCTTATTATATAAGAAACCACGATCAGATAGTTTAAAACTAATATTGTCAGTTCTCTTATATTTTAGTCCACTAAAGGCCGAAGACCAGGTAGAGATGACATCGATGCACCTTCTCGTCTTCCTCTGCTAAACACACCTTACTACCGAGACACCCTTAGTGATTTTGGAGCATATTTTTCCATTGCTAACCGTATTGATCGTATACACAAGAATGCATGGATTGGGTTTTTGTCGTGGCGAGCTACTGCTAGGAAGGTGAGTTCATTTTTGCAACACCCTTTCTAAAGTGCCATTTATTTTACTACAAAAAGTGTGCATCTTTTTATATATTCCTTGAAAAAGCAGGAATCTTTATCGGAAAGTGCTGAGATTGCTTTACTAGAAGACATTGAAAATCAGAAGCACGGTGATGCTGTCTATTTTTGGGTTAGTATGGATAAGGATCCAAGAAACCCCACACAACAGGATTTCTGGTCGTTTTGTGATGCTATAAATGCCGGTAATTGCAAGTAAGGCTCTACGACTTGCATTAGGAAAAAAGTTAACTGAAAGCCATTTAACTATATGTTTCGAAAATTAAGGTATTGATTTAGTCTTACGTATAATTTGTACAAGGTTTGCATTCTCTGAAGCTCTCAAGAAGATGTATGGGATAAAGGATAACTCGACAATTATTCCTCCGATGCCCTTAGATGGAGACACATGGTCGGTTATGAATAGCTGGGCTATGCCTACAAAATCTTATCTCGAGTTTGTAATGTTCTCAAGGTCTGTGGACAGCTTTGTTTAGTGAATAAAGCTATAAATATAGGATTTGTGCAATTTAAGGCAACTGGTTTTGAATGTGTGCATGGTTTTTGCAGGATGTTTGTAGATGCGTTAGATGCGCAAGTGTACAATGAACATCATGGAAGTGGTTTGTGCTACCTAAGTTTGTCTAAGGTAAGTTTTTAGTATATACAGTCAGTGATTTCATATCGTTAATAGGTAAACAGGCAGATTTGGTTATATTATATGTTTATATCTCTGATAATTAAGATTAATATATAATAACTATTTCAGAAAGACACGTGTCAAAGGGTCAAAAGTCACCTGAAGTTTATTCAAAGGCAAACCACCCTCCTAACTTGCTTTATCACAATGTAATGCCCCGATTTATATTTTGAAAAAATTCCATAAGCATCTTTAGCACATTATGTTTTTATAAAGTTACCCAAATATGGATAGGAAAACTGTTTGTAGGTCGACCCAATTTGACCCGACTCGTTTTAACACACACTGAAGAGTTATCAACTTTGTCCTGAACTCAATTTAGCCTGTTAACCAACTCACCCGTTTCACGACCTCTAGTCGTACATAACTTGTAGTTTCATTCCCACATTATGCAAAACCGAGACTAATTAACCAGTTGTCACTAGTTTTAAGTTTGGAAGTTTTTTGGTCTTTTCAGGACAAGCATTGTTACTCACGGGTCCTGGAGGTTCTTGTAAATGTTTGGGCATACCATAGCGCGAGAAGAATGGTGTACGTAAATCCAAACACCGGAACGATGCAAGAACAACACAATTTCAAGAAAAGGACAGGCAAAATGTGGATCAAATGGTTCAATAATAGCACCCTTAAGGCCATGGACGAAGATCTTGCCGAAGAGGCAGACTCAGACCACCCTAGAAAACGGTGGTTATGGCCTTCTACCGGTGAAGTGTTTTGGCAAGGAATCTATGAAAAAGAAAGAATCCAATCGAAAAAAGATAAGGAATTGAAGAAAAAACAAACCCGGGAGAAGATTCTGAGAATCAAGAACCGGACTCACCAAAAGGTCATTGGGAAGTTTGTGAAACCACCGCCGGAGAATGAAACAGTAACTCATAAAAAATCTGCAGTAGCAGCAGCAAGGCGGCTTTTCAGGTAGCAAAAGGTGATTCTTGATAGGTTAGTGTTGACCATGTTCCTAACAGTGTAGATCTAGTATGATTACATCATTCTTTGTGAGACAAATTCCACCTTTTTCTTTAATTTTTGGTGGTTTTTTTTGTTTAGTTTTTTTGGGTAAGATGAGATAGATGCATAGTGGCTTTCTTAAATAGTGTATTCGAGTGTTTTTGTATGTAAATTGCGTTTTTTATAATGATAGATGCTAATGTTACCAAGTTTTTTCGTTTGCAAGTATAGTTGCATCACAACTGCTAAAAGGATCTTTATATGAGACTCTCGTGTCAACACGGCTTTGTTCAGGAAGCAACAAACCAACACGCGATATGCTAAAAATTGCCATCACTGGGTTCATCACGTTCTTGTTTGTAGAGATGAACATGCAGGCCTAGGGGATAGGACTGATGCTGCTAGGTCAGCTCAACATTGTATATTTCACTTGTCATCTTCGCTAGTAAACCCATAGCATGAATTGAAGAAATACTCGCAGTTACTGCAAGCACACATATATAAAAGCAAAGTTTTATTTTACTTAATTAAAGCATAAATGCTTATTATTGGTACATGAAATACAACACCACCCAATTTCGCCGGAGCAGGATATAAGAATTATTGGTACATGAGATGAATGTCTTAAACACTGCTTTTAATGGCGTCACTGTACCCACGTAGATCGTAAAACCTATTCCAAAGCATGACACCTCCATAGTTTGGCGACTTCTTAGCAAATGGTATAACTTTCGAGATCATTTCTTGCTTAGGGATGTAGCCATTAGATGCAGCGCCTGATATTGATGCTGGTACTCCGATGAATATTTTACTAGCGGATAGTGATATCCATTGATTCCACGAGCTCATAAATTTGTTGAAATTGTTGGCATCGAACTCACACTGAGGGTTATTATAGAACTGAACCCAAATATAGTCAAATAAGTTGGTATTGAGTGCGGGCTGGAGCTTGGCATCAGGAAATGGACACTGCGGGGCAGCTGTCAAGTAAATCTTTCGGCCGCCTTGACCATGCTCGCGTAGTCTTCTAGCAAGAGCAGCATAATGCGTCTCACCATTTTCTATATCAAAGTCAACACCATCTAGGACCGCGTCACCAAGTGGTCTTGAACTTGATTGTCCTCCAAGGAAGTTGTTCCATATGTAATCAGCCACACCCTCAGCGTCTTCTTTTGAGGACAGCGAATAAGTTTTTGTGCCACCCCCAATCGAGAGCATGACCTTGACCCCTAAATTTTGACAATTTCGGATGCCTATGCTGACCTTGTCACACCCATTGCGTACCCTAGGATCGCAGTGATCAGCGAGGTTCATTTGAGGAGGTTGGCCATTGCCGAATTTAGAAAGGAATGCAATGTTAACGATATTATATTTTCCAGTTTGACATGTATCAGTAAGTGTACCCTCTCCGCCGCTTTGACCCCAGTATACCACTAGCTGGCCAGCCTCGGATATCGAGGCCAGAGCCAGCAATGTTAAGAAGGTGGTGAGCACAAGAAGTAAGTAAAGCTTCATACTTGCTATTTGTGTTTTTACTTGGTGTTGAAGGGGTATCTATTTATAGAATTTGAGGGATAGGAATTACATACACCAAGTAGACTTACCATTGACCATATATGAGGTTGGCATTAGAAGTCTTAAATTTCTCCATGGGATTCTTTAAATTTTGTATTCTCGTTTAGTTTCTATTTACTAATAGTTTTTTCCTAAGGTTGCAAAAATCGCGAGTCGGTAGTCAGTCGGTCAACTATCTTGCAGCATGTAATCGGTCTAGGCGGGATTAATCGTTGATTAATCAGATCGGCATTTCCGGCAAGTTTTAAGTATTTCCAATCAGATTTGCTTGAAAAACAACTTGTAATACATATAAACAACGACTCTGAGTGATTAAAATAAATTTCAGGTGAGTTTATGGTATTTGTGGCATAATTTGCATGACAAGTTTGACCGTTATTGACTGCCGTCAACCCATTTTTTAAGGTATATCCGACTGAGATTATCTTATGTTGAAAGCCATCATGATTCCCCGAAGTACTGAACCAACATTGAAAGTTGAGAGGCATTTTTAATGTTGGCTCTTGTTATGAAGGATTAAAATTACTCAAGTGGCCCTCATCCCGATCATCTAATTCGTTCCAACGGGCATGGTTTCGTAGTCAAAGCAACTTCATATCGATTCAAATAAACACCAAAACTATCAGCTGGACTTCTTAAGACGAATGCTCTCATAACATGAATCTGGTGGAAGTAGTAATATATGACTTCTGTTATTCTTCAAAAATGTCTTTGACATAACTGGTATCAAGGTGTGTAATTAATGAGAATTGTTAACAGCTTTGACAAGTAAGAGCGTTTAATTTTTTTTTCTCTGATTTAGATGCATTAACAGGTTTAAACCTTTTGCCCGACAAGATTTGAATAGAAATCTTACTACCTCTTAACGATATATAAACAAAGGTGGCGTTTATTTTCCAAAAAGAACCATTTAAAAGCCTCTTGATCCGACTCATTCAGATGCGCACAGACATTTGACCAAACAAGTGCGCTTGTTTTTTTTCTAGTTCAAATGCGGTTAGAAGCTCAAACCTTTTAACCAACTAGATGTAAAGAATGTGTCTTGATGTCTTTTAATGACTCATCACTTTTTGTTTTTTTTTTTTGCTTTAGTTTTTTTTATTTTTTCCATTTTGTACGTTATTTTTTCGACTTTTCTTTTAATACTCATAGTACGTTAAAGAGAATTACCCTTTTCTTTTTGATAAACAAATAATAATAATAATAATAATAATAATAATAATAATAATAATAATAATAATAATGCTTAAAGACTAAATAGTCTTTCAAACAATAATATACTAGGTTATAAAATTAAATTGTGTATCATGTGAGCTTAATTTTTTTTTCATAAATAATATTTTAATTGATAATTTTAAGTATAGTATAAAATATATTTTCGCGATCTTATGATTGTAGAGTAATGAAAGTGACAATTTGTAAAATAATAATTATGTTTAACCATATGGGTGTACACCACATCAACAATATATGATTATTTTACGAGAATAAATTGTGACACAATGACTTTAGATATTTTGTTTAGGACATTTTATTCTTACGTTGCTAAACTATGTTAATTTTTTGACTCAAATGCTTCATATAATGTTTAAACACATTTATGTTTTATAAAAATAAAATTGTTTTCAATATATTACTTCCTCTGTTTTAATTTTATTGTTCGTCTTTTTTTATTTGTTTCAAATTAATTATTTACTCAAAAAATTTATTTGCAAAGCTCCATGAAAACATTAAATAATTGTTAAAAGATACTTTTGCAAAAAACAAAGCTATAATAAAATATGTTTTTTTATATTTTTTATATAATAAAAGAATTACATTATTTCAGATTTTTCTATCAAATTGAATCTTATGAATTAAAAAATTGGAACCAATCAGAACGCTTGATTTTGTCACGTAGGCAAAATCGTGCGATTTGATTGGTCAATAAAAAGTCAAAATCCAATCAATTTGGTCAAGATCAAAAAAATCTGGTGGAGAATTCTAATGTAGAAAAAAACACATAAAAATATATGTGTCAAATTTGTGAAAACAAAAATTTGAAAAAAGATGAGGTAATTAAAAAAACTTTAGTGGTTTAATTTTAAATAAATTATATGGAGTTAAGTGTAAATTTATAAATTTAAAATTTTTATTATAACTTTAAAAAATAAACAAATAACCCCTTAAACTTTATATCACTAGACTTTATATTTTACAATACAACAAACGCAAACAATTCTTACTTCCAACAAAGATTTAACATTATTTAATCACATCCCAAATCTACCCGAAGACTTTTTAACGAATTTTTCATTGTCGGCATAAAATCGTGTTGTACAACCAAATAGAAAAACAACGAAACACATAAATTATTGTATATAAAGAAAAAAGGGTTTTCCAAGCTATTCATTGATGGGTTTGGAAGAAATTACATTTTCTTTTCTTTTGCTTTAATACGTACTAAAATTATAACAATTGAATTTTTGAAAAAGTATTTATTTCATGAACACTAGCAGGGTACCCGTGCGTTGCGACTAGGGGGTTTTGATCGGGTCGGTTATCGGTCTTATCGTCGGTCATAGTGGGTTGTTGTGGCGGAGAGAAATGCGCGACGCGCTCAGCGGAGCGGCGGCGCGACCCGACCCGATAGTAATCGGGTTAAATCGGGTTCTGGGTCTTATCGGGTCGGGTGCAGACTGTGTGAGAGAGATTTTTTTTTTTTCTTTTTTATTTCGGGGTGGCCCCGAACAACTTTTTTTTTTTTTTTTTTTTTTTGCAAATAATAAAATACCTGTTAAAAAAATATAATAAAAGATGAAGAAAATTGAATAGACTTGATACAACTGAATTTCTAGTGGAAATCTTGATCTCAAACTTTAGACTTTCACATGTTCAAAATGGTACTATGAGAAAATTGAATAGACTTGATACAACTGAATTTCTAGTGGAAATCTTGATCCATAGATGACCATTAAATGTCATCGGCTTGTCACATAATGACATATTGCTATCATTTTTAAATTTGGAATGCAAGTGTGACTAGAAACTTACTATATATGAAAAGTTAAAAACCAATATACATTTTATAGAATAATTTGTACGATATTCTAAATCTTCTTAAATGCAAGTGCAACTGGAACTTGTTTTATTCTCGAATTATGATGATATGGCCAATAGAATTCTTGATTTGCAGTTGCAAATCTTTCCAACCCGATAGCATTTCGAACACACAGATAACAAACATTGGGCTAGGATAGTTGGGCTTTAAAAAAAAATCGGGTCTTATCGGGTTGACCCGATAACCCGATAGCATTTTTTTGTTAACCCGAACCCGACCCGATAATACTATCGGGTTATCGGGTTCGGGTCAAAATAACCCGACAAGAAATTTTGACCCGATAAGACCCGACCCGATAAGACCCGACCCGATAAGCCTTATCGGGTTCAGGTTCGGGTCGGGTCAACCCGATCCGATTGACACCCCTAGTTGCGACGATGAGTACCATGTGATTAAAGTTTAGCCGTCACCAAAATAAAAAAGATAAACTGATCAACCGGAGAATAATAAAAAAAATGATCGTAGTCCGACCCGGTCCACCCGTTTATACCGGTCTTGCCTGGTTTTCTTCATTTCGTTTTCGGACGGTTTTTATTGGCTAGCCAAAACCGGTACCTGTTGGTCTGGTCCGGTTTTTAAAACCATATGTATCATCAACTTGTTAGCATATAAACTGTATGAATTTTTGTATGCTTTATTAGATTGTAAAATATTTTAATAACATGTATTTTTTATTTTGGGGTATTTTAAAAATAAATTAATTACGGTGTTTAATACTTAATTAGTGTATACTTGTAACATATGCTTTATAACATGTATCTATACTACATACAAAGCAAAAATGACTCTCTTTCTTCATTTAATACTTCAAAAATTTTAAGTAATACAACATAGAAAACATATTATACAATAATTCTAATGCACAATAAAAACTTAATTTTAAGCATTGTTTACAACTATTAAATGCGCTCATACATTATTCAACCCATATAATTAATGCTAATATTAAAAATACCCTTTCACTCAAGCGTACAATTAATATAACATATGGTATAGACTAAGCAAGTTACTAATTTTATCATTTTAATTATAACTCAAGCAAATAAAAAAATGCATTTTTAAACACATATTTATAAACCTTAGTTTATATAAATCAAATAGTCATATTGAACAACAGAAAAACACTGCTTAATAAAATATTTAATATCACAATTGTATAATGTAAAACATTAACATTGGTTAAAGAGTTAAAACATATGACATCAAATTATGAACATCTATAAATTTATTGTCACAAAAAAGTAATAATTAAAAAAATATTGTTCGTCAAAATTTTTTATTTTCGGGTGCCATCGCAACTCGCGGGTACCCTGCTAGTTAATTAAAATTAAATTTAAGAGTGGTTTAAGTATTTGTACCACAAGCTATATAAAATGTAATACTTAAAATTTGGAAAATTGATTGTAATGTTTAATTGACTAATACAATAAGCTTTTAAATTTGTATTACTTAAATATTCAATGAGAAGAGAGATATCAATCTCTTTTATATGTAGTATAGAGTGAAGATATTTTCTAAAGTGGAAGTCAATGGTTCGATTATAACTAGGAGAAAATTAATCCCCTTGTGGCCTCGGAGGTTTACTCGAGCCGACTCCGGACTACCTAAAAATGTAGTTTCATTGGGATTAGTTGACTCACAATATTGAGTCCAAAAACAAGTAAATCAAAAAATAAAAATTTTATATATTTAAAAAAAAAATATAATGTCTAAAACCCTATGCGTGCACAGTCATTAAAACTAGTTTAACGATAATAAATTTAGGATAAAGATCCTCTAAAGTTCATTTGAACTTGAACTTTAGAGGTAAAGTTACCTCACAAGAATAAAGAAAACCGGGTCCCGCAGTAGGCTCGGTATTATCTACGTGAGATAAAAAATTTTTCCATAAATTTAAAACGAAAGCAGTTAGATTTACATGGAATCAGTCAAACCTTTTTTGTTTTTTTCTTTTCGTTCTTTGAGTCAACTAAAGCCGATTGTCGTTGTTTGCCTTGATCGTTTGACTCAATTGCATCAACGATTTAATATATAGCAAATAAAGTCAACTAAAGTGGACTAATATCCCTAAACCTTTGTCACATTCTGTCGACTATTTTTTTTAACTTTTTTTTTCCTACAACCGTAACATAAAAAGTCGACTAATCCATACCCTCGTTCATAATGACGAGCGATATTTCACCTCTTCTACTCTATTTCACGCCGATAAACTTTATACCGTTAACTTTATTGCCAACTCTATTCTTTATAAGCTTGATGCGAACAAAGCTAATTATGCCGATTGCTTTACTTTCTTGAAGAATCATTATGAAAATTTT
>BQNB010155471.1:0-12180 GCA_026074375.1 Tanacetum coccineum
AACCGAGAAAGAACTTATGGCTGTAGTTTTTGCATTCGACAAATTTAGATCCTATCTTATTCTATCAAAAACTATTGTTCACAATAATCATTCAGCTCTTAAACATTTGTTCAAAAAACAAGAAGCAAATCCCCGTCTTATTCGTTGGATACTACTTCTACAAGAATTTGACATAGAAATCAAGGATAGAAAAGGTACAGAAAATGTCGCTGCAGACGACTTGTCCCGAATTAAAAATGAAGAAATAAGTGATGACAATGAAGTGGATGATAACTTTCCTGGAGAAACCCTTATGAAAATTAACACCAGAAATGAACCATAGTTTGCAGACTTTGCAAAATACTTGATAGCTGATATTATACCAAAAGGAATGACATACCAACAAAAGAACAAATTCTACTCTGACCTCAAACACTACTTCTGGGAGGAACCCTACCTCTTCAAAGTATGTTCTGACGGTATGATCAGACGCTGTGTATCCGGACTAGAAACCCGAACCATTTTAGATCAATGTCACCACGGACCTACCGGTGGACATTATGGACCAAACATAACCGCTAAAAAGGTCCTAGATTCAGGATTTTACTAGCCGAAAATCATAAAAGAAGCTCATACTTTAGTTCACCTTTGCGAAGCATGCCAAAAGACAGGAAATATATCAAAACATGATGAGATGCCCTTAACCAACATTCAAGTATGTGAAATTTTCGATGTATGAGGTATTGACTTTATGGGACCATTCCCAAAATTGCATAAGTTTGAATACATTCTTGTCGCTGTTGATTACGTATCTAAATGGGCCGAAGCTCAAGCTTTACCAACCAATGATGCCCGTGTGGTTATCACTTTCTTGAAGAAACTATTCTGCCATTTCGAAATGCCTAAAGCTTTAATCAGCGACTGAGGTACTCACTTCTGCAACAAAATAATGTAAAAAACAATGAAAAAATATAGAGTTAACCATCATTTCTCTACATCATATCACCCTCAAACTAGTGTTCAAGTTAAAAATACAAACAGAGCCCTTAAAAGAATTCTTGAAAAGACTGTTAAAGACAATCCTGCTATTTGGTCAAGAAAACTTGATGACGCTCTGTGGGTTTTTCGCACTGCTTACAAAACACCTACCGATACCACACCCTACAAACTCATATATGGAAAAAATTGCCATTTACCATTTGAAATTGAACACTGTGCATACTGGGCCCTGAAGAATTGTAATCCCAATCTCATCGCCGCTGGTGAGAAAAGAATGTTTCAGTTACACGAATTAGACGAACTTAGACATCAAGCTTATGAAAACTCTCGTCTATACAAAGCAAGAACCAAAGTCTAACACGATAGAAAACTAAGGATGAGAAAATAATTCAAACATGGAAACAAGCAACTGCTCTTTCACTTAAAGTACAAATTCAAACAGCCAAAACTCAGATCTCGCTGGCTATAAAATTTTTTCAAACACAGCCAGAAACTCCAGATCTCGTTGGCTAAAACTATAACTTAGTACAACACTCAATTCATACCGATATTGTTGAACTCTATAGAACGGATGAAAAACATTTATTGTTAATGGCAATTGTACTCAAACTATATCATTGAAGAAGAAGATTATAAGACAAGGGAAGCCATTAACTTACTCCCTTCTTTCCCAAAGAATAGCTCACCACCAAAGTTCGAGTCTAGCTAACCTCTTCTTAAACAATTAAGCGCTTCTCGAGGTAACCCGTGCTTTACTAATTGTGGAGGAGGTCCATCCTCCATTATTCGCTTAACTCCTTTATTTTATTTTTCTAAAAAAACAACAAAATCATTTTTTTATGCTTTTTGTGTTTTACTTTTATGCAGTAATATACTTTAAGATTTGGAAAAATCATAAAGTCCTGCACAAGGATAGCTCCGCCGCACTATAATATCTCTACTCCTATGCCCGGAAGTACCGTTTCTCCCTTAATTTTACCTATTTTATCTCTATTAACATTATCACATTGAGGGCAATGTTCAACTTAAGTGTGGAGGGGAGCCAAATAGGAAAAATTAATTATATCCCTCCATGTTTGCCCTGCCAAATTTTTTTACCAAATGATACTTTCAAAAACAAAAATCTTAAATATATATATGCTTTCAAAATTAAAAAATGTCTCTTAGCTAAGGACAACATCCAACCATTTTCTGCCATTTTACCTACAACAAAAATCAGTTTCACAAAATTGTGAGAATTATAAGCCTTTTAGAATATCGTACCCACCTTGTACCCAAGATAATTTGATGCCTTAGCTTTTGTTTGAGTTAAGGAATGAGCAATCATATAGTATCTATTCCAATCGTTATGGATGTGTATAGTGGTTTTGTCTGCCCTTTTTCTGACAACAATAGGTATGTGCGTTATAATAATTATGATGAGCTGTACTATTTATTAGAACGCCTTTGGCACTTGTGCTTGTTCATCATTTTACAAGACCGATATCCTAAATAATCATATGTTTATGAATCCCGCAAAGGTCCTGTTATTTTTTTTTTTTTGTTTCTTATAAGCACTCCATTTAGTGCCAAGTTGCTGAAAGACCTAAGTAAGAAGTTAAAGTTAAAAGATGAAGTTCTGTGCCAAGCCTTAGTTATGTTATTATATGTGATCTTAAAAATGAGAATATATATATATAATATAATAGTATCTATATATAAATATATATATATAATATATAAGATATAGAAGTTCAAAGAAATAAAGCTAAGGTTCTCGGGCTAAGAAGATTAAGTATATGCTCCCGCTTTCTGTATCAATTGCGCACCAACCCATCGGTCGAGTTTATGTTCAAAAGGGGGGTACAAGCCCTACTGGTAGATGTCTAGATTATTTACAGGAGTACGACACCACAACGCAATCAACTCCTGCCATAAAGTGGAGGCCGCCTCCTCCACCGGGGGGGGGGGGGGGGGGGGGGGGGGGATTTTGCCCATATGGTACGTACAGCCAGACAACAGGCCTTCTACGATACTTATTTGTTAATAAGTATAAAAAAAAAAAAAAAAAAAAACTAAAAAAAAAACTCCGCATAAAACTAATAAAACAATTCAAAACATACTATCTCAGAACACATATCGATGAAAAAAAAAAACAAAAATCAAAGCCACAAGAAAAAAAAAAAAAAACAAAAAAAAACAAAAAAAACACTAAAAAAAAAAACTAAAATAAAAAAAACACCAAAAAAAAACGTAAAACCAAAAACAAAAAAGCACCTGTGATTGTATTCTGAATAAAAGGAATTATACGGTATAGTCAGCAGATAGTAACTGTACTGACTCACTCTTTACCATTCTATTAAGTAGAAATACTATAGTTGTTTAGTCCTTCGGACATCCTGTCTAGAGAACGGCGAACATTAAGGAATCTGCTACTTAGTATGAGAGGAACTAGCTTGTCACGTGCCGAAAACCTGTCAAGAAGGTTCTTTTAATGAATCAATCTGATCACAGACAAGATGCATATTCATACGTAATCATTGATCCTCACGGAATCAGAGGTTAATGTAACCGACCATATTGAGTAATCGTCTTACCCACCCCCACCCCACGCCCACCCCTATAAATACCCCCCTACCTCCACACCGCCCCATACTGGCACGCAAATCTAACTTATTTAATCACAAAACTAAATACCCCACCCCACCACTACTCTCCCCTAACCCCCCCCCTCCCCAACACTCCCTCCCAATCCAAACCCCACCCACCCCCTCTGTCCCTTCAAAATACAAAAACCTTGTGGTTCACAAAATGTTTTTTCTAGAACACATTTAAGTGGATTTTACATATCAAAATGTTTTTGTTGGTGACTAAAATTGTTCTATCATGGCGAATGGCGACTCAAAGTATCCGATGCAAGACATGTGCTCATATCCATACCACAGTATCTGAAGTAATCAAGAAAGCCTACAATCCAAAAGAGGAAAAAGCTCTTCCGCACAATCTCCTGAAAATCAAATGTCTTCTTCAAACGCAAAAGTTTTCCATGACGGGAAAAGAAGATAAATCAATCAAAGCATTCACAGATCCAACAACTAGTGAGCATGTGAGCCTAAAGATCAGCGATGGCAAAGTCAAAGTGAAAGAAGATCACAGGAAGTAATTCAAGAGAAGTAAAGCTTAAACAATTCAAAGATCAAGAATCAAGTATCACAAGATCAAGTTCTGAAGATCATGATCAAGGTATTAAAGATTGAATTACCAAAGCACAACAAGTGAAGTACCCTTTCAACAACGAGCTAAAGAGACAAGCACGAAGTGAGCTTACCTTCTTTCTCTTAACTCTCTGACCTCATCTAGGGGAGAATGTTAGGTTCACATAAATGGACCTGAACAAAGAATTCGGTCATTGTTAGCTCGAAAGAAATAAAGAGCAAAAGTCTAAGCTCGAAGACAATGTTTAATTAAATAGCGATTATTATGTATAAGGGCCAAAATGTAAAAAGCCCAAAAAGAAAGCCCTCAAAGGCAAATCCTAGTTAGTATAAATACACCTAGTTTAGTCAAAATTAGGTTAGCTACTTCATTATCCTTTTCATCTTAAGGGTTTGTAGCAACTCTTTGTTTTTTTTAATATAGTGGGTGTTTTTTTTAAAATTTTCTTTTATCAAAAGTTTTGATGATTAATCTTTGGTGCCATGATCTTGTCTTAATACATGGAATGGATCTATGGATCCTACATGGCGGGAAACACAGTACTATTCCCCCCGTCTTTCTTCATTTCAAAACCCTAATATAATTATTAATATGCCATGTTAAATCAAGGGGCAAATAGAATTAAAAGGGTGCGTTGGTCAAATCAACAAGGAAGCTCAATGCACAAATGCCAAACAAAAAGTCAAACAAAGGGGAATACTTATCCTAGCACAGCTCAAAGGCCTCGTAAATCAATAAAGAATCCCAAATTTTGATGGGTTTTGTGCTAACTCACTCACAAAAAGAGGAAAAAAAACTAACACAAACGTCACATCAAAGAATGCCAGCCTGGCAATCCTCAGGTGTCCACAAATTAATCCAACGGCTACAATTGATGATCAAATGATTGAAGAAATGATTGGCCAGGATTGAAAGTTTGGAGAGCAAGGCAAGAGGACCTAGAAGCTTCAGCTTGGCACTATAAAAAGACCTCACTTCTCACACACACACCATCTAGGTTTTAGTAGTCGATTTTTAGTTTTTATTAATTTTTAGCTTAAATTCATAATTTTCTTAAATGTAATTTCCTTTTTCAAGTATTGTAATCAGCTTCTTTAATTAATGAAATCTAGTTTTTTTTATGCTTTAAATCTCGTTTTCTAAGCTCTCTTTTAAGTCATAAGCTCTCTTAATAAGCTAAGTTGTCTCATAAGCTAATAAGCTCATTTAAAGCTCTTTCAGTCTATAAGCTGAAATAGAGCTGTTTGAATTCAGTATTAATCTTATCTAAACCTTTAATTAGTTTAAACTTACATGGATCTTATTGGATTTAAGCTTTTGGAAGGGGATCTTACCTTGGAAGAGATCCCAAGGACTTATACCTTAGTTTTATAAAAGCTACAGACTTGTAGCACTAGCAAGCTTAGTGATCTTAATTGTTCCTTTTGTTTAGGCTTAAAGGCTCAAGTAACTTTCTCTTTTATCATTAATCTCTAATCTCGATTTAAATTGCTTAGTTATAGTTTATATATGGCTTAATATTTGCTTAATTGCTATTATCTCCTTGCTATTAGTGTTTAAAAATGTCTCTTTTAGTACTTATTATTGTTGTCTTCAACTGTTTTTGCTTAAGTAGTAATAGATCATTAGGTTACAATTTCTGTCATAAAAACCATAAAAACCAAAAACATTAGTTAAATGTAGTAAAGATCTTAGAATTTTGGCTTATTCCGTTGTTTAATCATGATTGTTTAAGTTTGTTTTTTAAAAGCTAATTTTTATCTTGTATATAAGTAATTTATTCATTAAATTTCTCAATAGAAAAGCTTATTTATATTTTAATGTTCTCAGTCCTGTCAAAATGGTAAAGGTGTTTGTTTAAGTGCACTCTTGGATTATTGCACTAGCATACTAACCTCAGTTTCTAGCAGTACTAACCTACAGTTAGAACTGCTGAGCCTTTTACACTACCTAAGTACTAACCTAATTATACTAGTTAGTTTAGATTTAAGCTTTTAAAATTCAGTAGGATCAAGATTAGTTTTAGCTTATTAAGAATTTAGTTTTAGTTTTCATTATTTAGCTTATTTCATTGCTTATTTGTTCTTAAAAACCAAATTTTGCATCAGCATACGTTCAAGTGAAAGTACTGCTGAACTTTTTTTACAACTAGCAGTACTAACCACCGATACCGACACCTCTAACACTAACCACAAACTACCAAAAAAAACCTGCCTAACCACCTAAGCTCTAAACCAATAAACAAACCTAAACCATTTATGATAAAAAACCCCACCTCACAAGTACTAACCACCCACCCTTAATCTCCCTACCGTAACCTCCACAAGTGCAACCCACTCAAACCCCGGACCCTAACCCATACCCATACCACCAACCATAGTACCAAACCAAAAAAAATATCCTCTAACCCAACCCCATACACCAACCAAACAAAACCAAACTTAATATCTTCCATCACTACCCTACCAACAAGTTAGTAACTGATGTGTTCAAAGCTTAATTTAGATAGGTTTTAAATTTTAGATTTAGCTTATCAAATTAGTAGAATTTTAAGTTTTAATAAGCTGAATACAGGTTTTAAGTCTGAATGCGCAAGTTCTAGCTTATTTTACCAAGTTTAAATTTAACTATCACTGTCATAAAAAGCTGAAAAATTCAAAAGCAGTAGGACGTAAGTAGAGTCAAAACTGTTAAATCCAGCATATAAGTCTAGATTTTATAGCTATTTAGATGGATAATAATAGTTTAAATAAGTTCTTTAAAGTTCAAAGTCTAATTCTCTTAAAAAGGGTTTTTAGCTTATTTTGATTTGTGTTACTATGCTGTATTCCATGAGTTTGCTTAGTTCTTGATCAATTTTTTTATTTTGTAATTTAATTCAGTCAGCAAAAAAGTAGATCCTAAGCTTTAATATTCTTTTCCATTTATAGATTAGCCTATCATAAGCTCTTCAGAACTTCTTTCCTTTTTAATTTTGATCTAGTTTAGAGTTTTTTTTTATATAGCTTATTTTCTAAAAACAAGGGTTAAGCCCTACTTTCTGTAACAACTTAGAAATAAGCCTCTTATTTGAGTCATATTGAGAGTTTCAACCAAGTATCCTTTATTAATTTTGTTTGTTGGTGTGGAAATTGTGGATAACCCATAGCTTCCTTTACAACTTTTTCTTCTGTTGAGTTTTTCATTCAAGCACTTTCAAATTTCACCTTAAAGTCGGTACCTTAGCTTTTTATCGGGAGGTAGAATCTCAGGGTAGATAGTGGTATCTTTCGAATTGAGAATTTAGAGGGTTGTTGGGGTTTAGGTTTAATGGTAGGAATAGTAGTTGTATTTTAAAGTATTTACTAATAGGTCCTCCGTTAGTGTTAGTTTCTTCCCCCGTTTAAAGTTCTTTTCCTTCACAATTAGTCCTTAAGTTTTATCTTAAATAGGTTTAATTAATTTTGATTAATAATTAGGGTTAGATTTTAATTAGTTTAATTAGTTTTTAATTAAAAGTTAAAAATTAGGGCTTTAATTTCTAGAAACCAAATCATCAATTTGTTCATTTAAATCAGGATTCGAACTTAAAACGTGGTTTCAATTTCACTAGTCATTGGGGATACAGTTTATGTGCATAACGATATTTCTGAAGAAATCTGGGGAAAAGACTAGATCACCCACCAACCAGCATATTCTCGATAGATCCCAGCCGAGTTCGACTTAGGTTATCAGGTTGAGACCCCACAGGAGAATGTTCGCAATGTAATAGCGGGATACTCCACCCTTTTAGGCCGAATTTCTTAGATTTACCGCTAAATAAACAATACTACTCAAAGCACGCAAACATCAAAAATTTAATGATCTCATTGGTGAGACTATTCCATGTAGCGACCTTTCTTCTCGGAACGTCCCAGCCTCATCAGCTAAGTGCCCAGGTTTTTGACACCCTACGGAGAATACTTAATCGAAATAATCTACCGACGGCAACCAACAACTTTTGAAGTCTTAAAGCAAGTTATTCTTAGTTCAAAATTATACTTGAGTTTAGAAAAAGAAATCTTAACCATTAAATTTTCATTTATTGCTATATACTATACTACCGTCATCATTTACATGACTACAACATCGGCCACGCCTCCGACAAGATGTAGTGACTTAGTCTGACGACGGTTTCTTATTTGATAACACCTACTGATTTATTATCTTACTATGGACCTTGTTTTGAAGACTGCAACATCGGTTGTGAGCCGGCAAGATGCAGTAAACTTTTATTAGCCCACAGTTTATTTATTTATTTATTTTTATCATTTTTTGTTTTTTTTTTGTTTTTTTTCCGTAATAGAGAAAATTTCGTTTTAGAAACTCAAGTATAAAGCTGAACTAAGATGAATATTTTCGTTTCCGAAAGAGCTTCTTTTTAGAAAATGCCGGTTTAAAGTTAAAGCAAAATTAAGCACGTTTATTAGTCAGGTTAAGAGCTTCTGGGAGAAAAAGCGACAAGTTACACTTATAAGCTTTTAAGATTTCCAAATAATCCTTGTTTAGCATCCTACTTGTAAATAACACTATCATTTCTCGTTCTTCGCAAATTTAAAATCCCTAATAAAAGGATCCGCGAATGCTTAGCCTAATAAACTTTCGTTTATTAAATGGTTAAGGAACAAAGCTAGGGCTCAACACGCCCGATCGAGTCAAAATTTATTCTCATTCTACTTATTAGGAAAGTCAAAACTGTGACAAAACACTTATTTTATTTTTTGAAAATTTTTTAATTTTTGTTTTTGGTATTTTTGCAAAGATTTTGGTGGTAAAAACGGGATTACGTGACAACAACGGCTGCAGGCAAAATCAAATCAAAGATCCCCCCCATACTAGAACTAAACATCATCCTCGATGTTTTAAAAGGGGTACCTACGTAAATCTAAGGCCGTTTATTAAGTGTGCCAAAAGATAAAACGTTAGTCGATTAGATTTGGATATTGGATTCCCAAAATGAAGCTGAGGATGTGAAACTCTTGTGGATGAAGGGTAAAACTGCGAGCACGAGAGTCTTCACAATCCGGGAAATCCTGGACATACAACACAAAACACACAAAACACGGACAAAACATGGGTAATGGAAGAGGTAAGCCTCCTCACACAAAAACACTTATTCATTACTACATAATACTACTACTGATAAGCATGGGGTGCCTCCCACGAAGCGCTTGTTTAAGGTCGCTATGCTTGACCCGATCCCCGAATTTATTGGTCCATGGGGAACGTCTGGAGATCCGGGACTACCAATTGTGGTACGTCCCCTCCAAAGTAGTGCTTCAAACGATGACCATTCACTTTGAAATTTGGTCCGGAGTTTTGGGACAACTCAACAGTGCCATATGGAAAGACTTGGGTTACGGTGAATGGTCCTGACCAACGGGATTTCAACTTGCCGGAGAAAATCTTTAATCGAGAGTTAAAGAGGAGAACTTGATCACCAACGTTGAAAACGCGGTTTTTGATCTTGGAGTCATGGATTCTCTTGGTTTTCTCTTTATAGATCAAAGAGTTTTCATAGGCATGATCACGAAGTTCATTAAGTTCATTGAGTTGAACTTTTCTGTGATCACCCGCGGTTTTGATATCAAAGTTTGTATGCTTAAGGGCCCAGTAAGCTTTGTGCTCCAACTCGATCGGAAGATGACATGCCTTCCCGTACACTAGCTTGTATGGAGTACACCCGATAGGTGTTTTGTAAGCTGTGCGGAAGGCCCAAAGTGCGTCATCTAGTTTATCCGACCAAGAGGCACGGTTTTCGCCTATGGTCCTTTCAAGAATTCTTTTCAAACCACGATTGGATACCTCAACCTGCCCACTTGTTTGTGGGTGATATGCGGTGGAGAGACGATGAGTGACTCCGTATTTAAGCATGACCTTTGCAAATTGGTCATTGCAAAAATAGGTTCCGCGATCACTTATGATTGCACAAGGGGCACTAAATCTGGAGAAGAGAGACTTAAGAAATTTGCAAACAACTCGGGCATCATTGGTGGGGAGCGCTTTTGCTTCAACCCATTTCGATAAGTAATCGATGGAAACGAGTATATATTTGTTCCCTCTTGAAGACGGGAACGGCCCTATAAAATCAATGCCCCAAATGTCAAAGATTTCACAAACTTGGATAGAGTTTTGTGGCATCTCATAATGTTGCAAAATTTTGCCTTGACGTTGATAAATGTCACATCGGGTGACAAAGTCGTAGGCATCCTTGTAGATTGTGGGCCAATAAAATCCTGAATCGAAGATCTTTTTAGCGGTGTAATTGGCACCGTAGTGTCCCCCGGTGGGTCCACTGTGGCAAGCTTTGAGAATGTCAAAAGCTTCTTGCCCCGAAACACAACGCCTAATTACTTGGCCAACACAGATCTTGAATAGAAAGGGGTCGTCCCAGAAGTAATATTTGACATCCTTGAAAATTTTGTTTTTTCCTGTTGGGACGACATTCCCTTGACAATGAAGTTCCCTGCATGGTAGTTTGCGAAATCTGCATTCCATGGGGCATTATCATCACGAAGAGAAACCGATCCAAGAGTCTCGAGTGGAAATGTTTCTGTGATTTCCTTGTTCTCGAATTCATTTTGGTGAGGGTTCTCAAGTCTGGAGAGATGATCGGCAGCTAGATTTTCTGCTCCTTTTTTGTCTCGGATCTCAACATCGAATTCTTGGAGCAAAGGATCCACCGCATTGATCTTGCCTTAGCATCCTTTTTAGCAAATAGATACTTTATAGCAGAATGGTCCGTGAACACTATGCTTTTGGACAAAACGAGATATGACCGAATTTCTCGAAATTTACACCACGGCAAGTATTCTTTTTCTGTTTTTAGTGTTAATGTGCTTGAGCCTTGGTATTTGTCTTGCTTTGATAGTGTATCGGTTGGAAGTGCTTGGTCTTAGTTGCTCCGGGATGCTTACAGCAAAATCACTTGCATCGCACATGATTTCAAAGGGCAGGTCCCAATCGGGAGCAACTAGGATTGGAGCTTGGGTTAACTTCATCTTAAGGGTTTCAAACGCTTCAATGCACTCCTTTGAGAAGATAAACGGAGTTTCCTTTTCAAGGAGGTGAGTCATAGGCCGGGCAATTTTGGAAAAATCTTGAATAAATCGTCGATAGAATCCGGCATGACCGAGAAAACTGTGAATACCCTTAACTATAGTAGGATGAGGCAATTTTGCAATGACATCAACTTTTGCCTTGTCAACCTCAATCCCTGATTTAGAAATCTTATGGCCTGGATATTCCTTCCTTGACCATTAAAGTGGCATTTTCCCAATTTAGAAAGATTGGTGTCTTCACACCTTTAGAGCATTTTGTCTAAATGGGAAAGACAAGAAGAGAACGAGTCACCAAAAACTGAGAAATCATCCATGAAGACTTCCATGGTTTTCTCAATCATATCGTGGAAGATTGCAACCATACACCTTTGGAACGTGCCCGGTGCATTGCATAACCCAAAAGGCATGCGACGATAGGCAAATGTCCCGTAAGGGCAGGTGAAGGTGGTCTTCTCTTGATCAAGTGGGTCAATAAGGATCTGAAAGTAACCGGAGAATCCATCCAAAAAGCAATAGTACTCATTCCCGACTAATCTCTCAAGCATCTGATCCATGAATGGTAAAGGGAAATGGTCTTTGCGAGTTGCATCATTGAGTTTTCAGTAATCAATGCAAACTCGCCATCCCGTAACCAACCTAGTGGGTATCAACTCATTGTCTTCATTTTTCACAACGGTTATGCCTCCCTTCTTAGGGACACAATGAATCGGGCTAACCCAGGGGCTGTCAGAGATAGGGTAAATTAACCCTTCTTTGATGTTGAACTACGGGTTTGGCATTTTCCTCCATCAAAATCTTATGGGTGCAAAACTGTGGATCTATCCCCTTAATATCCAAAATCTTCCAAGTTTTTAGCGATTATGACGGGTAATTTGTCATTACCCTCCAGAAACGCATACTCAAGATGGGATGGTAAGTCTTTGAGTTC
>BQNB010155472.1:0-15393 GCA_026074375.1 Tanacetum coccineum
TGGCATTTTAAGTCCGTTTTTGGTTATTTTAGCTCGTTTTTAAAGGTAAAAGGTATGTGTGTTTAAGCACATACCATACCCCTACACTTGAGCTTTTACAAGCTCAATATTTACATTCTAACTAATGACCCGATTTGAGGTGGATTAAAATAACATGGAGATCATCTAACAAACGTATAGGGGTATTGACTTAACTTTTCTTCCCCATTCTTCTGCAAAATAAATACTACCATGAATCCCAATCGTCCCAAAACTGTATTTACAAGGATAAGGACTTTGCAACCGTATACTCAAATAATTACATGGGTTAAACAATAATGTACTAAAAACGAGTACATACAAGGTAGGCTAAGGCTATTTGGGTGTAACAATTGGTTTAAGGGTAAACAATGCTCTTCATTAACAATCCGGCATCCACCAAAAAATTACAAGAACCATGAAAAGGAAAGGCTTAGAGGGTTGTACTAGGGGAATCCTGCACTAAAAATAAGTGCATGGCAAGGGTGTGGGATAGTTATATAGTCGAGGTGACCATAATAACAATTACAGGTTTATAACATGGGTTAATCCTAGTGCCTCTTATCATTTAGCAAATCCTAATACTCACTATGCGATCTCGGGATACATCACTAAAGCAAGTTCTAGAATTTAGTATACTACCGGTACACTCTCATATAATTTAAAAACAATACTAATGCTCCAGAAAAGGCGACAAAATCACACATGCACGAACACATCCATGAACGTGACACATGCAATTGCTCTTTCCTTGACTCGAGAAAGCTAAAGGGATAAATTATCTTGGGTATCAAAGATGGATACCCGAATTCCTAAAGATCTAAGGGCGAACCTTACAATTTGGGGGTGGAATTTTTTTAAGTGGTAGGGTTTTTGTGCTAATCATATAATTCCCTATCCAATGAGACGCTACTAGTACTTAGTTTCATCGGTATGTGCCATAAAAATTTTAAATTTGGGTCAAAATTACCTTTTATGCTATGTTTTGATATATTACTCGTCATTTTAAGAACAAAGCAAAGAAAATGAAAGAATAGTTTCTAAGGCTTTTATTCCCCCTACACTTATTATGAACATTGTCTCCAATGTTCCACAAAGTACCCGTAAACGAATAAAGGAAAAAGAAAAAGAGCGAAAGAAACTAGCACTCCCCTAGTTTTGCTCAATGATAGAGAAGAAACAAATGACTCCGGCTAAATCGTCATCAAAAATTGTCCACATGAAACTCCTAAGATCTCTCGGGCTTCTCCTTATCAAATATAACCGGCAAATCAAAGATAAGATACAACTATACCTAGCGTAAAATCGGCGGAATGATAAATACAACTATATGATTTAGATTTTTGACTATACGAAAACAAATAAAGGATAGGATGAATGTGTTAATGTAACTGTGGTTTCCTGCAGGTTTTAAGCAAATTACAAATTTCAAACATTATACAAAATTTTCAATAATTAGAAAAAAAATAGATTGTACTGTAGCAGGGTGGCGACGCCGTCAAGAAAAATCCTGACGCCGTCTCCACGTGCTGTAAAGAAAAAAAATTATTTTCTTGAAAAATTTCTGCATGCAAGTCCCATTAGTATTTCTTGCAAAAATTTAATGCAAAAAACGCAGAATTTATTAACACAATCATATGACTCAAACAAACACACAAGACGCGAATTAATCTAAATTATTTATTTAACATGTTTGAAAGGGTTCTTATAAACCAGATATTGCCCCTATACTTATTATGCAAAATACCTTTAATTGAGATTAAGACGAGGGTAAAATCAAAACAAAGCATGATTACAAAATTATTTTCAAACAATTAACATAAACAATAAAGAACTAAAACACACATGACACACCTAAAATGCAAGAAATTAAAAGATTGGGTTGCCTCCCAATAAACGCTTTTGTTTATTAGAGAGTCTTTTAGCTAGACTCAGAGTCCTATTCCTTACGTGACTCCTCCTTGGTTGTTCACATCACTTCCACTATTTTTGAAAACGGAATTCGTTTTGTTAAACAACTTATTTCTCCATTGATTAAATTTCAACTCTTTCTCACGATGATTCTTTCTTCCCATTCTAAAATGCGCTCATTTACGATGCTTAATGGGTCTACTTTATCATCTTTTCTTTCTTCGAATTTGAAAAATAACTCGAGACATTTGTGGAAATTAACCTTACTCTTGCCAGATTTTAAAGTTATTGTTCCTTTACCGAACTTAATTTCAGCTTTAGCCATCGTTAAAAATGGTGTTCCTAGAATGAATGGCTTTTTCCTATCTTTCTTAATGTCTAAGATTACGAAATCCACGGTGTATACAAAACCGACTATTTTGACCAACACATCCTCGGCTATTCCTAAAGGGTAGATATGTTATTGACTAGCTAAGGAGAGTCTAATATCCATGGAATGAGCATCCGTTTTGCACCAACCGGATGGTGTCGTGTTAGCCTTATTTTTATATAAGTCGAACAAGAATGTCGTCGGTCGTCTTTGTTTTAATTAGTCTTGTATTGTAATAGGCTAGTTGGGTTCAACGGGCTTGGACTTTAAGCTAATATTGTCTGTGTTTCGGGCTAAAGCCCAACAACTAGCCAAGCCCGGCCTATTAGTGAAAGCCCACGCCATACATGTTAGCTTGGACTATAAATAGACCCCTCCTAGCATGTTAGGAGGGTGTTGGTTAATCATTTCTCACATAGTAATCATCTAACTCTCTTCCTTCTCTCTAGCTTTCTCTCTCTACTTTCTCTCTCTAAACTTTTTTATCTTTTCTTCTTTTTCTCTTATTTGGTTCAACATATGTAGCTTATTGGTATGCTTATTGTGTTGTGATATGGATTAGATATTTGGGATAACAAGTGGTATCATTCGCCAAGGGGTTTTATGTGAGTTTTTTTCTTTGTTTTCTTTGGTTCGAACACTACACAAAAAGGTTTCATTTTTGTGTGTTCAAAAAACCATAAAGCTTGCAACTTTCTTCTTAATCTATCTTAGTATTAGTTAGTTGTACAAGAAAAACTTTGAAAAACATCAAAATTTTTCATCGTTTATAAGTTTTTTTAGTTCGAAAGTTTGTGTTCAAGAATCTTGATCCGAAATTTTTTTGTGTTAAAAACCTTAAAGTTTGTGTTTTTATGCTTCGACTAGGCTTAGGATACTTAGTTGTACAAGAAAAATCAAACAAAAAGGTCAAAATTTGTGTCTTTAAGTGATTTCAAAAAGTTTAAATCCGGCAGTTTATACGCTTATAGGGGGGATTTATACGCTTTTCAGATCTGACGATTTATACGCTTTTTAGAGACGGTGATTTATACGCTTTTCATATCCGGCGATTTATACTTGTCTTTTGTTCTGGCGATTTATACGTTTGAAAAGGCGTTTTATACACAGCTGTTTATATGCGGTGATTTATACGCAGTCTAAAGGGCGTGATTTATACGCAGTCTAAAGGGCGTGATTTATACGCAGTCTAAAGGGCATGATTTATACGCTTTACTAAGTAGATTTATACACTTTTCCTAAGGTTTCTTCTTGATTTAGTAAAATCCCGTGAAAGTCTCACTTCTTTTCTCGGTTTAATCAAGACTTGTAAAATCCCGTAAACTAGAATTCCATATCAAACCACAATCTCAATCACTTCATAAAACTTAAGATCTGATATCCATTCACAACATCAAAATGTCAAATACCAATACCAATTTGCAAACTTAAACATCAAATGCTCTTCACAATGCCATCATGGAAGCAGGTGGTAAAGATCGTCCACCAATGTTAGCACCTGGTAATTACGTTTAGTGGAAATCAAGAGATACATCGACACCAAACCTAACAATGAACACATCTACAATTGTCTCTAGAATCCATCTTACAAATTCAAATGGACTGAGAAGACTGTTTCATTTGAAGAAGGTAGTTCAGGAACCACTACAGAAGGGTACATGGAGAACTATAAGAATGTGTCACAAGACATAAGGAACCAATTGGATGCTAAAGTTGAAGCTGTTCAGATAATGATATCTACTTCACAGTTGATGCTTGTCCAAATGCATGTGAGATGTAGAAAGCAATTGAAAGGTTGAAACAGGGTGAATCCATCAATGTTCAAGATCTTAAAACCAATTTATATTGGGAGTTTGGAAAATTCACATCACTGGATGGTGAATCACTTGAATCGTATTACTTAAGGTTCTACAAGATAATGAATGAATCATCAAGTGAATATCCAGTTCTTACTTCAATTACAACCAGAATGGCAAAGGTTTGTGACACTTGTTAAGCAAAGTCAAGAATTAAAGACTGTTTCCTACCACAAACTTTATGACATTTTGAAGCAACACCAGAATGAAGTCAATGAATTAAGAGATGAAAGACTAGCACATACTGCTAATCCACTTGCACTTGTTGCTTAACAAAAAACCAGCTTACCATCCTCAAAACCATCCTACTCACTACACTAACAATTCCTTAACCAGATTACAACAAGCTGCTACCAGAAATAGAGGAAAAGCAATTGTCAACTCTCCTCCACCCACTTATGATTAAGAACCTACTATGGTTGCTGAAGATGATGAAATGTCAAAGGAAAAGGAGATTGATAAACTCATGGCTTTAATTTCTCTATCATTCAAGAAAATCTACAAACCTACCAACAACAACCTTAGAACTTCATCAAACACCAGTAGAGCAAATCAGGATAATACTCTAAGGATTAACAGAGGCACTGGGTATGATAATCAGAGGGTAGTTAATGTTGCTGGGGCTAGGGAGAATGTAGGTACATAGGTGGTGCAACAGTCTGGGATTCAGTGTTATAATTTCAAGAAATATGGGCATGTAGCAAGGGAATGTCAGAAACCGAAAAGAGCAAAGGATGCAGCTTATCACAAAGAGAAGATGATATTATGTAAGCAAGAGAAAGATGGATTTCAGTTGAATGAAGAGCAAGCTGATTAGAGGGATGACACTGATGATGAACTTGATGATCAGGAATTGGAAGCACATTATCTGTACATGGCAAAGATTCAAGAGGTTACTCCAGATGCTGCTGACAATTCTGGACCCATATTTGATACTGAGCCATTGCAAAAGGTACAAAATGATAATGATAACTATAATGTGTTTGCCAATGACAGATGACATCCTAGGCAACCTGAATCTGTTAATGACACATATCTGGAGGAACAAGGTGATACTAACATCACTATTGATTTATTGGATATGAGTACTAATAGAGAAACGATTGACCATGATGATGATGATCTAGCTAAAGATCGTGATTTGCTTACTTCTTTAATTGAGAAATTAAAATATGAAATTGATGACAGCAAAAACCGTAATAAATTGTTGGAATCATCAAACAAGACTTTAATTGATAAATTGAAAGGTGAAATTAAGGATTTATATTTTGAAGATTACTATTCTGAAGACCAATACGCCGTATCCATCAAGGAAGATACGGCGTATCCGTGCCTGCACTCACCAAAGACCACAAAGGAATAAAGATCAATACGCCGTATCCAGAGGACTCAATACGCCGTATTCAAGATATGGAATCAATATAATATTCTGGAAGATATCAAGCGTGGTCCCTACTCTAAGAAATCCCTAATACGCCGTATCCAACTCATGGATATGCCGTATCCAACCGACTTCCAGACCTTATAAATAGAAAACTCAAAAATGAGTTTTAAGTGTGCTAAATCATATTCTCGATACCTAAACCACAAAAGTCAATTTTCAGAGGAGAAAAAGAGCAGAAGAGGTCGAGCAACGTATTCAATTCCATAGGAGACAACGTGTAATTCCATATACTTTAGTAATCGTTCAGTTTTTGGTATCATTCGTTAACTCGGTTAGTTTACCTTGGCTAAATAATTGCTCTTGTATTTATTATGACGTTTGAAGGCTAATACCTTCAGGTATTAGCCATTATTATGAAGATCTGAATGTTTGGTATTTGTTTATCTCGATTTCTTGATTTATCGTTGTATGCTTGTTTATGTTTATCAATTTATACTTGTTTACGTGCTTTGGTTATCGCGATCTATCATTCAATGGACTAGTGAAACGGGGACAAGTAGATCTTGAGTCCGGGATAGCTCTTTTCATATAGGTTATCTATACATCTTGAATCATAGTTAATAAATATTGTCCTTCTAAATCTGGTGTATAGGATACGCATTCGGGCTACTTAAATAGTTAATTGGATATTGTAATGATGGTGGATTTATTGAGCGTGATTGGATAAATTTGTGAAGCTAAAAATGATAAATCTTCAATTGATGAACCTCCCGAGGTCAAACTCAAGGACTTACCTCCTCATCTTAAGTACGTATTTTTGGAGGGAGACAACAAGTTACCCATCATAATTGCTAAAGACTTGAGTGTCGAGGAAAAAGCCGCTCTCATAAAGGTTTTGAAGTCACACAAGCGAGCCATCGCTTGGAAACTCTCCGACATTAAGGATATTAACCCAGAATTTTGTACTCACAAGATTCTTATGGAAGAGGACTACAAAATGGCGGTTCAACACCAAAGACGGGTGAATCCGAAAATCCACGATGTCATCAAAAAGGAGGTTGAAAAACTTCTTGACACCGGATTAATTTACCCGATCTCGGATAGTCCTTAGGTGAGCCCCGTACATTGCGTACCGAAAAAAGGTGGCTTTACCATTGTTGAAAATAATGAAAACGAGTTAATTCCTACTCGATTGGTTACGGGTTGACGTGTATGCATTGACTACCAAAAGTTAAATGAAGCCACCCTGAACCACACTTAATGACCATTTTCCACTTCTCTTTTATGGATCAAATTGCTCAGAGATTAGCGGGAAACGAATACTATTGTTTTCTACGTGGTTTTCATGTTATCTTTCAAATTCCCATCGAACCATCTTGATCAAGAAAAGACCACATTACATGTCCTTATGGAACGTTGCATTCTTGTCGCATGCCTTTCGGCTTATGCAATGCAATCGGGCACTCTTCAAGGTATTATGATGGCTATTTTCAATGATATGATCCTTAACAATGATGTGTAGAATTCAAGATGCAGGAAAAATAAAGAATTTATTGATGATGAAAGAAAAACTTTTTTTGTGACTAGAATCCTCTAACAATATATTGACTAGTTTACCTAATAATGAAAGTAGAAAGTGTATTTATTCACTAATGGGTTTGGCATAATGGGCCTGTCTTTTGGGCTTTTGCAGCTTTTTGTCATAACAACCATTATACATCATTAAACATTAATTAATTAGTTAACTATCGAGCTATAAATATGCTTGTTTCTTCAAGACCGAGCTTCTATTGTTACGACCTGTGAAAATTATGTTTCTAACAATCTCCCCCTAAGTGAGGTCTTCTTTTGAGGTCTTCTTAGCGTACATATTAGAATTCATAGCATATTAGCTCGTTGACGTTGCGGTTCATCACTTGTCTTACATTTGTGCTTCTGTAGAAATTCAATCTTTGAAACTTGAATTACTAGATTTGATAACTTCATCTTGATCTCAGATTTTCTTGAATTACTTGTGATCTTTTCTTCAATTCGCCATTCGCTGAACTTTGGTCCGACATGCTCATACTTGCTGTAATCATGAAAGCTTTAGTACTCTTTCTTCTTCTAATTATTTTGACTTTAGCATTTGAAGAAAACTTTGATTTCAGAGGTGCGGAAGCTTCATGTACTTAGCTTTCTTGATGTCTTCAAATCTTTGAGTATGAACAATATAGTTTTTAGCAAACTATCAGCTATCAACGGATTTGATATGTCTTTACCATGAGCCGTTTGCTATGGACTAGTCAATGCTTTGTTGCAATAACAAGGTGCAATGATAACCTTATAGTTTTTAGTAAACTATCAACTATGAACGGATTTGATATCTCTTTACCAGTAGCCGTTTGCTCTGGAGTAGTCAACTCTTTGTTTTAGAAACATGGTGAGTCGATTACCATACAGTACGAATACTGCACCTGTGATCAGATAGATTCAATAAAGAACCTTCTTGACAGGTTTTCCAGCTCAAAGCCTTTAAGTCCTCCAATACCGAAGTATCAGATTTCCGTATGCTTGCTGTTCTCTAAACCAGATGTCCGTAATGGAATGGTAAAGAGTGAGTCAGTACAGTTACTATCTGCTGACTATACCGTATAATTCCTTGTTCAGCGTTTTACTTCTTAATACAATTAAGTACCGTAGAAGACCTGTTGGCAAAAACATGATTTGAAAAACATTCGATGTGCTTGTGAAATTTATTTAGGACACAACGAAAGTTTAAATCAGAATGCTCTGATGATGTTTTGAAAGATATCTCGAAAGATATGAAGTGCCTCATGGCTCTCATCAAACTCATACAAGTATTTGTAAGACGAGTCATTCTCACTAGTGGATACTGTCCGAAGACAAGTATATGAGTATTCTACGAATACCCTGGTGGTACAACATCTCATTCCTTCGCATTCCTTAAGATCACTTTCCCAATCATGAAACAAAAGATTCTTTGTGAATTATCAAGATACTTGTGTATAACACAAAAGCTTTGGTATCTTGACATTGTTGAGTATATTAACACTTTTACTCCCCCTACACATGTGCATCGATAATCGAAAGATGTTTTGCACATGCAAGGATAGGATTTATCATTTTGAATCAATCGAATCATTAGTTATCCGGTTTACATTTAAGTCACATTTTCTCCCCCGATCAAAAGTATGCAACTTTTGTATGGTTTTGATCTATAATGGACTTAAAATGTTTTGAGCTCCCCCTCAAACATTGAGGTGAGCTAAATGAGCACAAATATCAAGTGATTATTGAAACAAGATCTGAAACATACCGAGACAGGAGTGAGAAATCAATCTGCCTGAGGACGTAGGTTGTGGCTCGTTTCAATCTTTCAGTAATAGAATCAGCAACAGTGCGTCCAACAAACCTGCAAAACTGTTAGTATACCTGATTCTCCCCCTCAAACAATGACCCGGGTATAATAGAAAAGGTTTTGGTCAATGTCTGAATGGTGACTCCGAACATGTTTGATAAAACAAATTGTTTATGAGAAAAAGTGTTCGGGTCTTAGACAACTTCTTGTCTGTGGAAGAAATAATGCACTGAAACGTACATTAAGTCTCTGGGTTAAGACCGGGTTACAGTCTGAAATAACTGCAAGCCATTTATCTAAAAAAAATTATTTATTTTTTTATTTATTTTTTTATTTTTTTAAATTAAATATATACTAATATACAAAGGATACAATGCTTTAGCATTCAAAAATACCAGATATCCCCTTGGAACCAGCCTTTCGATCACTAAGTTTGCAATCAGTGAACCTAGAGATCATAGTAACTTTGGAACTAGAACTAACGCTCGGGGTAAGTTCTAAAGGCTCAACAATGGGTTCCATTATCCTAGTTAAAGGACAGGTATCATACAACGCGAAATGTCGTCCAGTGGGTTTCCACTGAGGCTTAACACTACCAACAACCTTTCTAGTTGGTCTCCAAGCTGTCTTAGTAGTGTTCACATTATGATTTCTGGTTGCTTTCCAAACCTTCTTAGTATGATTCACACTATGTTTGGCCTGGGGGGTTTTGGTATTCACAGACTTCAAAGAACGAATCACAAACTGATTATGATCAACAACATTCAACTTCCTATTGTGATCTGCTGCTCTCCTCGCGTTCACACTTTTACTGGGCAAGATACGATGGTTCCGAGTGTGGCTCTTTGGCATAGGTTTGCGAGATTCAGTGGCAGGTTTGGTTCTTGTAGACAGATTTACAGAAACATTAGGCTTCTTGTTTTGTTGCACTGGTGGTTTCTGTGTGGGTCTATTTGAAGTCCTGGGGGGTTCTTGAAAAGTAACTTGCTTTTTCTTAGGCAACGGGGTTGGTTTTACCCAGTTGGCTCTTTTTGGAGGTGGAATGTACTTTGAACTTTTGGTATACATCCCTGACCATGGTACTAGGTTTCTCAAGTCTTGTAGAGCCACCACTCTTTTTCCACTCAACTCATATTCGAGTTTGGCAATCTCAAGTCGGTTAAGGCATTTAATCTTTTTCAGTGTACGCAGTACGTGAGTGAGTATTCGCCTGTGACAGTTCATCATACCGTCGTTTCAGACTCACGTTTTCTACCTTAAGGCCGTCTAGCTGAATCCTAAGGGAGGTAATTGTATCTTTCAACTGAACTTGTTGGTCACAACTACCTTCAGTGGAACCTACATTCAACACCTTCATGATGTTGATCTGAGCATCTAAATTCCTGATAGTGTCATCTTTCCCTTGAAGCTGTTTGTCTTACACTTGTAATTTTCACAAATTGCAAATGGAGGCACTAGAAGTGTCTAACAGCTGTTTATAGTTCGTGAAATTTAAGTTGGAAGTTAAACATAATTCTTTCCGAGAAAGCAAAACGTTTTTCAAGATTCAGTAATTAGCTGATTCTGTTATGAATATCTCGCTTCAAGTTCAAGAACGTTAGTGTGTTCCCTATCGCCTGCAGAACCCCCCCTCTAAGATTCTCTTCGCCAAAGAGCAAGTCAAACCTAGGGGCAAAAACAATATCAAAGTGAAGCACAATAGAGCATATATCTTTTCTAAAACACTAGCAATTAAGCAGTCTTTTATTAAAAAGATTATTTTCTTCCTCTATGGTCAGTTTCGTGTTAGCAAAGAACACATTTGTTCATTATCCGGCCTCCAAATCATCCAAAATATGTTCAAATTCTCTTACTATCTTTAAAAAATGTATCAATAGCAGCGTGGATCTTTTTTTTGAAAGGGTCAGTTAAAATGGACCATTGTAGTTCAACAAACTGTTTTGCATAATCATAACACCATTCAGAAACATAAGTCTGGTTTCTGTGTTGTTTCTTTCTTTGATGATATCTTCACATTGATGAAAATGCGAGCATCTAACTTTTTTGAGACTGCCAGAACTTACTATGTAGGTGGTCGACTTTTGTGAACAAAGGGAGTGACAGTACAGTTTTGGGTTTACTAGTTAGACTACCACGTATCATTGGCAGGAAAGCCAATAAATGCCTTTCACAAAAAATGGGACAGTTCCTTATGAGAACAAACATAAGGTTCCGGTAGCTTCTCATAGAAGCCATTCGCACGGGTCGAACATGCCATGGTTTTTCGCTCATCTTTTTCATTCATGCTAAAACTTTGTTGAACCAAGAAAAACCTCTTCACTATCCCCATATACTAACGGTTGGATGAGTAGATGCAAAAGGTAACAGCATCATACAACGCAGGTTAGCACAGCTTGGCCATATAACCATAGACCTGGGAGGTTTTTTACGGGTACCTAGGAGGTCTTGTTCAAGTCAGCAGGTTGACCATTTTTGGGTTTCTTAAAAAGGATAGGAATAGTTTCTGTTGGCATGTTAAATCTTTGGCAATAAATCTCTTGTAAACTTTGTTAGCATACATTAAACAAACGCTTTCATCAGATAACTATCTGCTAGATCCTTTTTCTCAGATAAAATCTTTTCTTTTACAGATTGTAAAAATGCAATTGAATTTTTATATTCCTGAAAGAGAGATTTAAGCAAATCGTTTCCTTGCACTAGTATCAGCGTATCCGCTATGTTTCTGTCTGAATCACAGCTTGTTCTAGTGATCTAACTTTGTGTTCAAGATCAAGTTTGACCTTTTGGGTATCTAGACGATATATTCCTGCGCTATGCATTGAGAAAGCTCTTTTTAAGGTCTCTACTCTACGCATTTTTTTTCTTGGTTAACACTTTAGCATGTCCGTCTAGTTGGGTTTGCAAGTCAGGTTTAAGATAGCAACATAGAAACTTTATCAATGCGATCAGCAAATACCTCAGTTGGAACATTTTGGCTTCGGTGACAAGAAGATACTGATGAAACGGATCGTATTTCATCAATCACAGTCTCAGCATCGGAGTCTAAATGTTGCTCTCATGTGTGCATCTCCTGAAATCTATAATCCACAAATTATCAAATATTTGATTGTCACTGGAGTGTACCTCAAGTGACTGTGAATCGATTGGTTGCACTGGTGATGACAAAGTTGGCCATGAAAACTGGCAGCAGCATTTGGGGCCTTCATCCACGTCTGAATACATATGCATCCTCATGGGTTTGACTTTAGAAAAGAATATTGTTTGTAGTCATTGCCAGAAGGTTGATCCATATGTTTCTCATTTTGTTGCCAATGAATAACGTTTTATGAATGATCTGATCTTAAAGTTGATTGTTATTGATGACTTGGTGTGGGGTTTATGATTTTCCTGGTAAATTTGAAACAGAAAATTCTTTTTTGAGGGCCTAAATTACTCCGATGGCCAAAAAATGACAGGGTCTCGCCAAAGAGGTTAATGAGTCTATGACCGTTGGGGCGCGATCCCTTCCGAGCTGTAAAAAATTTCAGAACAATCCGACAGAAAAATTATTTATTGCGGCAAATCAAGCAAAACGCACTTAGGCATGATAGTCAAAGAACCAATGGATTTGTCAAAATGCAATGGATTTTCCAAAACGCAATGAAACATGTTGTCCAAACGACGCAAGATATCTTCCTCAAAACGCACTGAAATTTTTCTCAAAACGTGAAAACGCAATGAAATTTTTCTCAAAACGCGAATGAAATTTTTTCTACAAAACGCAATTAAATTATTATCTCAAAACGCAATGAAAGTTGCTCCAAAACGGGGCAATGACACTTGATGTCCAAAACGCAATGCTTAAATTTTTTTGGCAGCGTAGCGAATAGTCAAAACGCAATAGTAAACTACAAAAACGCAACCAGTATGTCTCAAAACGCAATCAATATGGCACAAACCGCAACATTATATTCTACAACACGCACACATGAATATTCTCAAACGCAACATGAATATTCTCAAAACCGCAACAAGAATATACACCCCCCCCCTCCAAAAATGCCCGCAACATGAATATACTTCTTCTTGCTTTTCTGCTTATTTTAAATGCACTTCGAACCCATACACAAACAAACCTCGCCACTTTTTTGATTAATTCGAACGAAAGGATGAACAATAACAATCACGAAACGAATTTTTTCTTAATTTTCGAATCTACCATAACCCTTTTTTTTAAAAATTCGGTTCAAAAAAAGATAAAACAAAACAAACAATCACTTTTGGCTCTTGATACCAATTGTAGGATCCCTAGATCATTCCATGGATGAATCACAAGATCAATGGCAATGAAAGATTAAACATTAAAGAACATTTGATTGAAAGAAAAAATGTTGCTACAAACCCTTAGGATGAAAAATAAAATGGAGAAGCTAACCTAATTTTGACTAAACTAGGTGTATTTATACTAAAAAGGATTTGCCTTTGAGGGCTTTCTTTTTGGGCTTTTTACATCTTGGCCCGTATACATAATCACACATTATTAACATTGTACTTTCATCTAGACTTATTGTCTTGACATCTCGAGTGACCGAAGCTTCTTTGTTTGGGTCCATTTATTGATTCCTAACCATCATAGCTTTAAAAAGGCTAAAAAGAATCTATGATGAGGATGGTAGACTTCGGAAGTGAAGATAAAGAATTCACATCATGGCGGTTAGAGACATCAGAATTTCTTTAGGATAAAGAGGTAATACGAGATACAACCTCTGAAACGACAAAAAGACAATATTCCAAATAAGCCGTGATGACAAGACACGATAAAGTGTGATAGAAAATCTTTAGATGCGGCAATTAGTGTAGTGGGTTGTAGTCCAAATCATCTTATTGGAGGAATGCCAAAACCATCGAAACGACAAGAACCCAAAGCTTTCGTTGGAGGTTCTTGGTGATAGCGGTGAAGAAGATGATTAGAAATCAAGAGACTAAACGAGTCTCGTAGCTCAAGCATCAATTGAGGTATTTTCCCGAGAATCCTCGTTATTTAGGTGATAAAACTCATCATCGAATGATTATAGTATTAGATAATGAATATGATAAACTGTGCAAAATGAGTTTGAAGATAATCACTAAAAATAAAAGACTAAAAACCACTAGAGATAGCTTAGAAAAGGAAATTAGTATTCTAAAAGAAAAAGTGTGTACACTCGATAAAAACAAGGGAGTTGATCTCGAATGTGTAAAATGTCATATGCTTAAAATTAAAAATGAAAAGCTTAAAGAGGAAGCTCTTAAACTAACCAAGTTTGAAAAGAGCACACATTGCTTAAATGAAATGTTAAATAATCAAAAACCCTCCGGTGAAAAGTTAGGTTTAGGGTTTAATTCATTTGAAGCATCATCTAGTGGAACTAAGGAAATAAAATTTGTGAAAGCTCAGAAAAAGGCGTCCTCTGATGGAGGTCCTATAAATATGGGCGGCCCCCTTAATGTGTAGGCGGTCCCCAAAGAAAATATGGGACCGCCACCAGGAACCACACTTGGATCTGAGAAAAGTGTGTCTTTTCAAAAATCTATTTTAGGTCCTAGACCAAAACACATAATAGTAAACAATGTAAGAGTTCTCATTGCTAGTGATAATGAAGTTAAGCAATTCTATAAGCCATTGTCAAAACCCAGAGTTGGATTTTTAAAACCAAATCTTAGATCAAAAACTCCACCACCTAGAAGAGTCATAAATAATTATCATCGTCCTAAAACACAGCAAGCAAAAAGAAACACTGGTCGACAAAGTTAACCTTGTGGTTTTCTTGTAACTTAGAATAAATTCCCATGACAAAGTTACATGCCATGGGAAATGTGTCTTCCATTTCCACATCCCAACCAATTGCATCAAATGCAAGGGATGTTTAGCACTAACAACTTTGGACCCATGAGATATTGGGGACCAAATGTTTGAGGTGTTGCCTTATATAAATAGATATGCCTTGGAGTCGACTTGGAACCCGATGAGTGGATAAAGGATAGCGGATGCTCCAAACACATGATGGGTAACCGAAAGCTCTTCTCAAGCTACAAGGCATACAACGGAGGTAATGTTATTTTTGGTAGCAATCTTTGCGGTAACATCATTGGCAAAGGTACGATTTCAAATGACTCTCTCAAAATAGATAATGTAGAGCATGTAGATAACTTAAGATTTAACTTGTTAAGTATAGGACAAATATGTGATAATAAGTGTAGAGTAACTTTCTCTGAACATGATAGTGAAATTACTAAGGATGGTAAGGTCATAGGTAGAGGTATTAGGAAGAAAGGCTTATATGTGATGAAATTAGGAAATAAGCCTAAAGACAAAATTTGTCTAGCAACGATTGATGAAAACTCCACGTTGTGGCATAGGAGATTAGGTCACGCAAATATGCGTCTCATTCAATCGTTAGCATCTAAGGAATTAGTTAGAAACTTACCTAAGCTTAAGTTTGATCAACATTTCTGTGATGTTAATCCCACTTGA
>BQNB010155473.1:4638-15393 GCA_026074375.1 Tanacetum coccineum
AAACCTAAAATCCAAAATTCAAATGCAAGCCCACTCTCCACCAAAAATCCAAAATTCAAATGCAAGCCCAATTATGTCAGAATCAAGCTGATGCAAATCATAGAGGCGCGAACAAAATATATATCATCAGAGGCAAAACATAAATCGAACACCAAAAAACCATGAAGCCACGAGCCTTAGACTAAAATTACTTTTCCCATTAAACTTCTCAACAACACTAACCGATGTTGATGATTGAAAAGACATAGCTATTCAAACAAGTTTTCTAATGGGCTGTTACAAACCTCCCACAACAAATTCTGATTATTCCAATCCCAATTAACAAACCCCTTCAATCTAACAAGTAAGTAAAAGCAACAAATGATTCAACAAAAGAAAAGACCATAACCACAAAACCTGATATCTTCAAGTGATGGAATCAGCAGGCCACCAAACACAAACCAAATTTCAAAGGATGTCAAGAAATTGTTTCTTGAAATCAACTAGCCGATTCATCAAAATCAGGAAACGCAAACGAAATTCGAACCTCAAACGACTTCAACTTGCTTCTAAATCGATCGAGTGGTTCTGATACCAATTTGTTAGGATAAGGGATAGATAATCAAAGGGAAAATACCAGCAACAAGCATCAGGAAAAACAAAAGATCAGCAGGGGTGTTTGGGAGCCAAAAGTTCTGATACATTACAAAAAGGAGGTACAAAGATATATATATATAGTGAAAAAACCGACTAACTAATACTTAACTATGAAGAAACTTCATACTGAAGATACTACTAAAATGACCAAAATACCCTTACTACTAAAATTACCAAACAACCCTTAGGAGGTTAAAGTCAAATATCTAACACATCAGGAGAATGTTTTGTTAAACTCAGGGAGTAAGTGTGTTGACCTCATATATTTCACTAACAAACTCAAGATACTTCTTGTATTATCATCAAGTGAACTGCCCACGCAAGTCTAATGCAATGCACTCAATCAACTGATCATTCCCAATCGCCATCACCTATTAAATTAAAACAAGTTTCAGATTATGGCTAAAGATCTATTTATGGTGGAGAATAGAAGGAATTGCACTTACAGTTTCCTGAAAATAACATGAAAATGAAGCATCGTGTGACAATATAGATATTGTGTCTGGCACTGAGAGCGTTTGATATCAAAGAAATTATAAGAGAAAAAAGAAGACAATATGCAATCTGCAAAAGATAAAGGTAGCACGGTTAGCGGCCACTAAAGAATGAAACAAATAAAGTAATGTATACTACAACCAAAAACATACCTGGTTTTTAACAATGTCAGTACTGCCACTGATGTCCCCTGCTATCTTTCAAAGTACCAAAATATCTTTCACGTCTTTCGGGCCTGACAGCAAACCACTCACGCTATTAAAATATGTTCATTTAGGTAAAATACAACAAAATAATAATATCAACAACTCAACTAACTTCACAATGTTACTAAAAGAGAAGAAAATATTATTTAAAAACTTACTTGCACGGACAACCAAACGCGATAAAACAATACAGTGGCCAATAATGAGTTTCTCCCTACAAACAACAGCTCACCTTTCCACAAGAGCACCCCTCACGTCAATAATATGGCATTCAGAGTTAGGCCCACCCAAGCCAGCTGAATCTTATCGATTTAGTTCCTATAAGTTAACACGTACATTTACACACATAACCATGCAAAAACCAAGTTGCCATCAATCGTTTATAGTCATAATATTTGTTAAGAGTTGACCATCTTAGTTTTATATTTCTATAAGCAGCCAACGCCGGATGGTTTATACTAACTAATATTCATGTTATAATGAGAGATGCCCAAGGTTTATTTATACCATAAAACAATGTATGTTTAGCTAAAACTATAAAGAAAAGGAGGCATATATACAGAACTAAGAGTTTAGTTCTTTCCTCTGAATCCGATACTATCCTAGAGAAGCACACTCAAAAGGCCACTACATTCATAGGTTATGTCTCAAAGATTCAGCAAATACATCACATATCTAGATGGATTCGAGATGAATACTAACATGCCAGAAAAATAGCCAATGTACCTTCATTAATCGTGTTAGATCATATTTTTTAATGAATTACAGAGATCTCACATTCTAAAATTCTAAACCTTTTTCACCTTGGTGTGTGATTTATGGCATTCTCATTAGTTCAACAAACATTATGCCTCTAAGGTCTAAAAATATATCTCATAAGTGAACTAATTACCATATTCATACTAAACTAAATAATCATCTATTAAACATCACTATCTCCTATTTTTGCACTTCTATTATAAAAAATCAGCTAGTAACATCAAAGTTTCATTCCTTGCTTATAATTTTCACGTGTGAAGATATTCTTACTAAACTAAATAATCGTCTATTAAACATCAATATCTCTTATTTTTGCACTCCTCGTATAAAAAATTGGCTAGTAACATTAAAGCTTCATTCCTGATAATCTTCACGAGTGAAGATATTTAACATCAAATTTTCATTCCCTGCTGATAAAAAAAATTTGGGTACATATAATTGCACCCGTTATAATAATGTATTTGATTTTGATCGACTTACTCGGATATAAATCATAATTTCATCACTAGTTATTGAGTGTTATTTGTTAAAAGAGGGTTAAAGCCATTAAATATGTTGGAATGTTTTGCATCAAGATTTAATGAAAATGGGAGTTTGTTAAGCAGAGGTGGCTGGTCTCACGGTTTAAACAGATACAAATAAGATATAAATTATCTAGATGAAATTTAAAAGAAATAGGTGGAAATAATAAATAAATTAGGCGGAAAATCAACATGTCATCTTTCTTATATTAATCGGTTTTACACCGTACGTTACTTTGATGTAGAAATAAGGAAAGTATGTTGTTAATAAATGGATTTTTTATGCTAACCAAGTTTGGTTATATTATGAGCCAAACATGAAATTAGTTTGGTTTTATAAATATGTGGAAACAATATTTCTTACAAATAGCTCATGAGAGACTATTCTTAAGCTATATGAACTCTCTGGTGAAACTCAAATAGTTCTTCAACCTAGTTGAACTCTAGCTTGACTATTTAGATCCCTAGTTATCTGTATTTTTTCTTTCATTTATAATGGAAATACTAGACTTCAATACTACAAGCATAAAAGCTTGACTGAGGTTCACGATCCGGGTGACACTAAATAAAGCAATGGCACTACAGTCAAAATTTCGACATCAGAAGTAGAAAACCACAATCGTTGGCTCACACTTCAAGTCCGTTACACTTTCTCGAGTAATATCTGGTTTTTGTATATTACACATTTTAGATTATAACATTTAGCAGAAAAGAGGCATCAATATGTTACCAAAGGTCTTGATCATCACTTTCGAAACTAGTTGAAGCAACAAGCTTCACACAAGTGAACAACCAAAAGAAACTACCAAAAAACACTAAGTTATCAATTTTATGAGAAAAAGAACACAATGGATCGTGCATAGAACCATGAAATTTTAACAGCCTTCACGATTAAATCATGTAAAATAATGTTATTTGCTCAATTTTATACAAGGGTGTCTTAACCCTCTCACTAAATGTTAAGTACATGGAATTTCTTACACTTTTACATACATAAAACCAAAACGCAGAGTGGAACAATAAGATTAAGGAAGTATCAGTGACAATCTCAAAAAGAAGAAGAAATTTGAGCAACATAGTGGACAGTAGAAAACACACTACTTTGAGGACAACCGTCTGCGACTTCTTCCAGGCTGTATTCGCTTACCATGAGAAGCTTCACCCAAAACAACCTCATTTACCAGATCCTTGAAGATCAATCTTTCGAGCATCCAATGCATTACAGTGAAGTTCACCGCATAATCTGTCCAACTTTTCTTGAATGATTACAGTACTTCCTCCTAACAAAATGGTTTTCAACCCTCATCTTCCTCACTAAACACACCATCTTCTTTTTTCTCTCACTTGTAGTAGCTCTTTCTAGTCTCCATACATAGATCCTAAAAGCTTTTGCCCAGTTATAATGTGTTGTTCGCGAGCTTTAAAAAGACTTGCTTGAAAAAGAATCAAGTGAAGGTACCACTAAAAGCTTAACTCTTTGCAAGAACCTCATTAACATTTATCAAAAATTAGCTTTCCAATGGAATTTTTTCCCCACTCTTTATTGAGTAACTTTTTATTTGAAGGTTCTTGCTTTGGTAAATTACTGAATTTGGTTTGTTCCAATACCAAAAATAACTCAGGGTTAATCGGGTGGCCCGAAGAGTGGAACTGGAATGTTGTGAGGCTCGACCCAAGGTCTCTTAGGAGAATCCCTGAAGCTAATAGGATTTCCAAAATATACCTATCATCCGGCTTTGTGTTTTCACATAGACTGGCTATGTAATCTGTGTGTCTTTCTCTGAGTGGTGTTGATCCTGGTGTAGTTTTTTGACCAAATGCTCGATGTTTTGCAGCTTTTTGTGGTTAATCTCAGAAGAAACACCGAAGCTGAGTGTGTTAGGAAAGACATCATCTGGCATTTCGCATTGTTCTTTAATCACATGGATAGAATCATCTGTGAAATCAAAGCTAGTGTCAATTCGTGCAATTGTAAGCAAATAGGGATATAAATAATCAAACAAAATTAAATCGCTTGGATAACAGAGGGTGGAAATGTTGACACATTTACTTATAAATGGACGCTCAAACTATTACTCGTTTAAATAAGTTGGCATAAAAAAAATCGTTGGCTAAAAAGGAAACAAGTCAAATAAAACAAATGGGTTGAAACTTGCAAGTCAACTAGTATTTTTCATGCACACACGCTAGCGAAAAATTTTGATTTATTATAATCCTAGTAAAAAAAATGCCACACGCTAGCGAAAAAATTTGTAGTGTAAATTTTCTAAAATACCCAGTTTTTTGTAATTTGCCCCCTTCCCCCGCTAACAACCAATTTGCCGTGTAGTATTTTTAAAATTATTGAAATAAGCCCCCTCGAGCAAAATTTTTTGGCTCGGCCCGTGGTCATACATCCACCAAATGGCATGAATAACATGAGATTATAGATACTTAAGTTACACATTACCAAGAGAATGAAAAATAAAGGCATACATGAAACAGGCTCTATACATAAGAGTCTGTATTTTCATCTCTTAAGCTTCATGTATAGATTCGTGGCATTGCTTTTTTACTCTATAAATAAACACTAAAGCTTTTAATACTGCTAAATAGGTCTATTTACTCTATGCGAGACGAAAGATATATGAAGAATGAGAAAAAAAACACCCTTACCTTTAAGTGTCTTCTGCATATGTTTCACAGGCCAATGTGAATCCTCCATATAGATTCCATCATGTGACTCATCCTCCTTTATTATGAGGATGATAATATCTTAAAAACTACTACAAATGTTATCTACACATAAGCACTTTAAGACTTATAATCAAGGTTCAAGAGTTATGTACAATATACATATGACATATTTTATACCATATTTTAAATTTTAATATGTTATCAATCACAACCTACTTTTACTTATATTTTATGTAGACTATTAGGTGTCCGTGGAATGGACACGAATTGACTATTAACTTGATTATCGTTCACCGACGTCATTTGCTATTCAATACCATCAAATTTGGAGATGACAATGCATGATCTTGCTATTCAATACCATCTTTCAGATATTAATGAAACATGTTTACGTTTCTTTTTTACTCTATTCACACACATAACTTCTTATCAAAATATATTATTTTAAAACCCCATGATTCAGCGTTGATGAGACTTCTCATTGCTCCATAAGCGCTCAAAATGATCTTGGTGCATTGTTAAAGAGATGTAAGCTTATTATTTGGGATGAAGCGCCAATGGCAAATAAGCTTTGTTTTGAGGCCTTAGATCACTCTTTAAGAGACATACTACGTAAGAATAGGTATGACACCTGTCCACAGCCTTTTGGAAACATGACGATGGTCTTTGGCAGTGGTTTTGGGCAGGTTCTACTGGTTATTCCAAAAGGTTCACGGGTGGGATCATTGCAATGTTCTTAAGCTGACTGCAAATATGAGGCTGACTGTGGGCGCACGCCCTGAAGATGTGACAGAAATACAGGAATTTGCAGAATGGATATTGAAAGTCGGAGACGGCGAGCTTGGAGAACCACGACGGAGAGGAATCTATAGATCTACCGGAAGAAATTTTAATTGATGCGACTACTGATTCGGTAACGTCTATTATTGATTTTACTTACCCAAACATTTTGGATAACATAACACTACACATCTCATCTCTAACATGCTTATGATCATTAACATGATCATATAAGAAAACCCTCAAAATTTACTAATTTATTCGATACCCATTAAGGGACTTAACCCATAATGACTATAACGTATTTACTTTACTTTAAACCATCATTTACCCAAGACCCTCAAATTTTGTTATATAAACCCTAACTCAAATTAGTCAAAGATGGAAGTTACTTACTTGTATCGGGACATGGCTAGGGCTAAACACCATAATTTGGACCTTAAAGTCGTTACATGATCATCAAAACTTTCATATTTTCCCTCATTTTCTTGGTTGTCTCGTCACCCACACCATCACCATGACAACACTGGAAGCTTACAGGAGGTGGTTATAAGTTTGTTACTTTGGCAAGAATGTTTCTTCAAATCCTCTTTTCTAATTCATTGGCCAAATAGTATTTTCTAAATCCATATATTTTAACTATGAGTTAACTTAAGTTTGACTCTTTTATTCGTCTTGTCACTTAAACATTTTGACCTACCTATCAAATTTAGCTTTTCAACATTTAAAAGTCACAGTCAACTATTTCAATAACATTCTAATAATAAAATGCTTAAAATCAATTTTACGGTATAACAAGCTGTGTGATTAGTTGGCTATTTAATCAGAATGTATTATTTGCTAGTTATCATATGATATCGCTAATAATCTGCACAAACAATAATTGGTTTCTTGTTGAAAGTGGGCTTAGTGATGCTACTCGTTATGGTTGCGACGAATGTGTCTGTTGAGTTTTGGTTCAATGACAGTCTATATGCTTTATAATTTCCTTAATTTGTTGTAAGAGTAGTTTGTAAACATGAAAGATACGTTATTAATAGTTAATGGATTTTCTCTTGGCAAAAAAATTGGGAACGTATACTCGCACCCGTTATAATAATGTCTTTGGTTTTGATCGACTTACTCAGATATAAATCATAATTTCATCACTAGTTATTGAGTGGTTAAAGCCATTAAATATGTTGGAATGTTTTCCATCAAGATTTAATGAAATGGATATGTGAGCGAGTGGTGGTAGGCTCACGGTTTAAAATGGATACAAATAAGATCAAATTATCCAATAAAATTTTAAAAAAAAGAGGTGCATAAAAATAAATAAATTAGGCGGAAAATCAACATGTCATCTTTCTTATATTAATCGGTTTTACACCGTAAGTTACTTTGATGTAGAAATAAAGAAAGTACGTTGTTAATACATGGACTTTTTATGATAACAAGTTTGGTTTATATTTAACCAAACTGAAGTTCCTTAACCTACAATCAAAGGTGTTGTTTTACTATACAATGTATTTTGATTCTTTATGATTTTTCATATATGCTTTGTATAGAAATCTAAATTATGTACCATGTCTGATAAATTATTGTTTAGACATAAATAACAGAATGTTTTTCATATGTGAAACTACTTGATAAATTTTAATTGATAGAAAAGATACTTTTCATATGTGAAAGGATAAATGGGTCAATACTAGGTATCTTCTATTTTATACTAGGTGTGTTTCCTTTCAGGAGTATTGAGTAACTATTAATTAAATTATATTTTTCACATGTGAAAGTACTTACTTTATTTTAATATATATTTAGACCTTTAATTCAGCTATTCAATAAATTTTATTTTCCAGAATTTCATTAAAATTATTCAAGCAAAATTTACAACATCCATCAAATTGAGATCTGTAGAGTGAAAAATTTAAATTGAAGGACTTTCACTATATTCCCTGATTGTAAAAGCTTAATAGAGTTTCTTAAAAGGTTTGAAGAGGATTTAAGCAAGAAGGATTTGGCGAGGAAGGATGAAAATGATGATACTACTGGTATAGATAAGGATAAAAATGATCTTCCATATTCTAATAGTCAAATAGAAATTGACTCACTTGCGTCGCAAAAGTGATTTTGAAATTCTGTATTGTAAAGAAAGTGGAAAATTTGATTTTCAAAGTATGAAGAATAAGGAGCGTAATGATGCTGATGTGGAAAGTTTAACAAATTTTGAAGTTGGTGATTCTTCTCAAGAAACGGGTCTTTATTCTATTATTGAAGGAGATGCGATGATGTTGTTATAAATGAAAAGGTGGAAAAAGAGAAGCAAAAAATGGCAATGAAGCAAGTTCTCAAATGGATCAGGATTCTGTTCATCCAAGTTTAAATGAAGATGATAAAGTTGGTGATTCTTCTCATGCAACGGGTGTTGATTCTATTATTGAAGGAGATGTAGTTGAATTAACTGAATTCGAAGATGTTGATATAAATGAAAAGGTTGAAAAAGAGAAGCAACAAATTGGCAATGAAGAATCAAGTTCTCAAATGGATCAGGATTCTGTTAATCCTAGTTTAAATGAAGATGATAAAGTTGCTCATTCTTCTCATGCAACGGGTGTTGATTCTGTTACTAAAGAAGATGTTGATATAAATGAAAAAGTTGAAAAAGAGAAGGAAGAAATTGGAAACGAAGAATCTAATTCTCAAATGGATCATGTTTCTATTAAAACTAGTTTAAATGAAGATGATAAAGTAGTTGATGATTCTGTCACAACAATTCCAGATTCTGTTACAGAAGGAACAAGAGAAAAATTAATCAAAAATGATAATGTTTTGGTTGATGATGTTCTTCATCCAATAGTTAAATTTTCATTTGAAGAACAAAAAATGCATTAAAAAAATAAATTTCACATGTGAAATTATTTTTACATGTGAAAATGAATGTGCATTATACAAATATTCTTACATGTAAAAATAATAAATTAACATTCTCTATTCTATTTTTAAGCAATGTTCAGGATTCAGTGAAGATGTGAACATTACTGAAAAAGAAAAAGAACAAAAATTTCAAATGAAAAATTTAGATCACAAAGTTTGAAGGATAATGTGGGTGCTGAAGCTATTAATGACAATGTAAAAGACTGTAATTTAGTTGCTGGTGATTCACAACATACACTTGAGGATAAGACTAAAGAAGGAAAATTCAATTAGCTAAAGGTTAACCTGTTATTCGAATGAATATGTTATCCTATTAATATATTTGTAGATTAAATTTTTTGATTTGTAAAAACAATATGTATTAAGAGTTTTTTTTATGAATTAAATTTCACATTTGAAAATACAAATGTGCGTTATAAAAATAAATTTCTCATGTGAATATATTTTTACATGTAAATTTCACAGGTGAAAATGAATGTGCATTATACAAATATTCTTACATGTAAAAATACAAATTTCACATGTGAAAATATTTATTAAACTAAATATTTTTATAAAAGTGAAGTGATATGCACACCAAAAATAAGTAATGTACTTAACAATAAGGGCAGTTTCGTATCCCCCTCAAGGCAACAACTAGAATACAGAATTTGATTTGTTAAACTGTAATTTATCAAATATTGACCACTAAAGAAGCATACACTGTTTAATGAACGTCTCATACTGTCATAAATACATCAGATCTTCTTTTTTTTTTTTTTTTTTTTTTTTTTTTTTTTTTTTTTTTTTTTTTTTTTTTTACGCCTAGAATACAGAATATTGATTTGCTAAACTGCAATAAATCAAAATAATGAACACTAAAGAAGGCATACACGTTTAATGAACATAAATCTTTTCTCTTCAGGTCTTATAACAGCAATCTTTTCTCTTCTTGTAAGTTCCATAAGCATATCTACCATGGTAACCTATCATTCAACATTTTTGCATTCACAGAAACATACATATAACATAAAAAAATAGCGATTCAAAGAGCTTACCGTATTTAAATCCAACACCTTGGCAACGCGCAAATAAGCCAGTAAATCTAGAAAAAACATCCCGATGCTTGAGATAAAAGAGCATCCACGCTTAAATCTTCCAGCAGTCTGTGGCTTCTTATCACAGTTTCCTGGAAAAATTCAGAATCTTAGGGGTCAGTTCACTCTTCTGAATTTTGTAAAATCACTTGATTATCTGATCGACGTCCTATTTAAGGCTTTATATTTTATATGATTCAGTCGAGGTTTAAAAGAACAACACAAAAAGAGGGAGAAAACCGTGATATGTTCAATATGAAGGATGTAAAATTCAATTTAGAAACGCAAATGCAAGCTTGGAGGAAAAATCCCGTGTGGGATGATGGTCAGCCCCCTGGTATTGAGGTAAGAATAGTCTCGTACTTTTGATGTCTTGACAACGATTTACTTTTCAAAGTGTTCTCAGATATTACACGTTTGTCTTGAATCGGGTACTTAGCAATGAACCCAAACACAAACATTGCCACATCTATCTAACTTGCAGATGGTAACTTTCAGGTCATGGTACCCAAAGGGTCTCTTTACCAACTAAATGTAAAAGCGAATGTGGGCTTGCCCCGGATGCAATATACAACATCGTCACTGATCCAGACAATAAAAGGGTCTTCAAGAATATTCAAGTAGGTGGCATAAAAGACGTATATGCTCTTATTAATATTGTACCAATGCCCTTCTAGTGGCATAAGTATA
>BQNB010155475.1:0-15393 GCA_026074375.1 Tanacetum coccineum
TTCCTGCCACTAGCTAATAGCGATGGAACAGAAGGTCCGCTCGTCATAGAAGCAGAAATCAACGGACATATGATCTACCGCATGTACATAGACGGAGGTTCCTCTACGGAAATACTTTACGAGCAATGTTTCAACCAGCTCCGGCCGGAAATCAAAAGCTAGATGGTTCCGGCAAGGACATCATTAACCGGTTTTAGTGGAGAAACTATATGGCCGCTAGGACAACTTAGGCTTTTGGTAACAATCGGAGACGCAGATCATTGTACAAAAGCGTGGATGGATTTCATGATCGTCAGATCAATTTCACCATACAATGGTATCATTGGGCGACCGAGCATAAGAGAAATCCAAGCAGTACCATCCACAGCCCACGGAATGCTTAAGTTTCCTGCCAACGGAGGAATAGTAACTATCTGTAGCACTATCCTGATACCTGCCGAGTGCGCCACGGTGATTACATCACCCAAAGAGATACCCAAAGAGGCAGGAGCCCGTCATGAAAATCTTAAAGTAGCCATACATCCGAATTTCCCTGATCAAGAAGGGGCAATTGGAGGGAGGTTGTCCTTAGAAGGACGTACGAAACTATGCACTTTCTTGAAGAAAAACCTAGATATATTCGTGTGGCAGCCATCAGACATGACAGGAGTACCGTGATCAATAGCTGAGCATCGGCTTAATATCCAGGAAGGATACTCGCCTGTCCGACAGAAGAAAAGGGGTTAGGCCCCGGAATGCATGAAAGCAATCCAAGCGGAAGTACAAAAACTAGTAGAGGCAGAAATCATGAGAGAAGTATATTACCATGACTGGCTGTCCAATCCAGTCATGGTGAAAAAGCATGACGGTAGCTGGTGGATGTGTGTAGATTTTAAGGACTTAAACAAGGCATGCCCACAGGATTGTTACCCCCTTTCAGAAATTGACTAAAAAATTGAGTCTCTCTGCGGCTACCCCTTTAAGTGCTTCTTAGACTCTTATAAAGGATATCATCAGATACAGATGGCAGAGTCAGATGAAGAGAAAATGGATTTCCACACCAGCCAAGGAGTGTATTGTTACACAAAAATGCCTTTTGGTCTAAAGAACGCTGGTGCCACATACCAGTGGCTAGTAGACAAAGCTTTTGACAGTTAGGTTAGTCGGAACATGGAAGTGTATGTCGATGATTTGGTCATTAAGAGTCACACAGAGACCGAAATGCTAAGAGACATAGATGAAACGTTCCGCACCTTACGAAAAATAAACATGAAGCTTAACCCCAAAAAATGTACGTTCGAGGCAGTGGAAGGAATGTTCTTGGGGTACACGATTACCCCAAAAGGGATAAAACCGTGTCCTGACAAAACAGAAGCTGTACTACAACTTCCGTCCCTACGGACAATCAAAGAGGTCCAGAGCCTCAACGGGAAGTTGGCTAGTTTAAATAGACTCCTTTCTAAATCAGCGGATAAGTCCTTACCGCTATTTAAAACCTTGAATTTGTAAATGTTTAGGTAATCCATAAATGAATTTTTTCTAAATTGTAAAATATAATTTTCGTTGTATTCTCAAAATTAAAAAAAAACAAATGCTAAAAAATATTGAAAAAAATACAACATAATTGAGTAGCATTACTAAAAAATAAAAGATGCATTGAAAAATAACTTTGATCTGGATATAGAGACTATATAATTCAATATGAAAGAAAAAATATTCATCATATGAAACAACACAATTACCAATTCCATGTCAACAACAATATTTAAATGCGTAATAATGTTTAAATTAGTTAGGTGGTAATATTTATATTCGATTACTTTAACGAAAGCTATGGACAATCACTTCGGCAAGTGGTTTGAATTTACAATGCCCTATTTTCATACACGACATGTTGGTGCCTCTCACATAAAAAGCAAAAAAGAATCGAAGATAGTTATTTTCGATGAACACAGAAAAACCACGAATACCACGACAAACGTGGTGTAAAACGAAGAGCTATTATTATCTAATCAAACGCATTTACTTATTTCTCTTCTAAATTCGATATGAATTTGTCAAATGGTCCACGTAATCTTAATGTAGATATGATTTAACCGTTTGCAAAGAAAAGATAGTTGTTTTCGGCAAGAAAAAATGCCAACCTTTGCAAAACCATCACCACCATGTCGCAACCATCACCACCATGTCGCAACCACCACTATTTTTTTTAGATCTATCCATTGTATAGATTTTTAAGGTGGGTCGCCATGGCAACCATGACCATTAAATTCGCCACTGACCGTCACCATTTCAAACACACGAATCAAATGTGTTCATCAGCCCGTTCAAACATTGCCATGCGTTCGTCACCTAAAACATTGCCAGATCCCATAGTATTCACTTTTGAATACAATGATTAATGTTAAACGAGAAGAGGTAGTTAATACTTGAAACACGTTTTGAATTGAATTTGACTTTTTAGTTTGGAAAGAATGAATGATAATGGGAATATCTAATTGATAAGTAGATTGCGTTTCTTTAGTTATTTTTGTATTTGGTAGGAGGTTCGATTTCTTTAACTCTCAATACTTGTTGATTATTTTGTTTTTGTTACTTTTGCCAGAATATGGTGGTGGTCGAATTTGACAGCAAGATTTTTTACTTTTTAGAAAATAGTTTTTCGTTATTTGGTTATTTTGCAAATAATTATGTGAATGATAGATAGAGTGAAATCATGATTTTTGTTTGAGTTTGTAAATAATATGTAATTGGTAGAGGAGAAGATAAGAAAAAGAGTATCATATGTTTGATTTTTTAACTTTTGTAAGTAATATTTTATTGAACAGTCGATAATTTGTTAAAGTTGTTAGTAGGGGTGTGGATGATTGAATTTTTTTGGAATCTTTCAGTTATTAGCTAATGTATATCCTTTTGATACCCTTCAGTGTCTATTGTTTGTGTACAATGTGTATGACTTTATAGCACTTGCGGATAGCTTGTAAAGTGATTTGGTTTTAGAATTGATTGAATTTGTTACTTTAGACTACTTATGCATATATGTAATGTGGCTAGTAAAATGTAGTATTGATTTTCCTGGCACGTTGGTGTTAGAATTAAGTGAATTTGTTAGATGTGTCTATTTCTCAATCATTAGCTGAGTATCTTTGTTTCTTTATATGTACTGTGACTAGCAAACGATGCAATTGATGTGCAACTTGATAAAAATGAACCCTAGCGTTTTCATGTGTTATATGTGCTTAAAAACATTTTGGAGTCTTAAATCAGTGTCTGGGGGATATAGGAGTCGGGTAATGATTGTATGTTATCATAAGGCATACAGTTAGCATTGGTAGTCATACGCGACTAGGTTTTTTTATGGTTCTATCTCTGTTAAATCACTTGGTGTTCTTTGTTAATATCAGTTACAAAGTGTTCCTGTTAACAGGAGTCGCTGATGTACTTGCTGAAAAATCGACCTGATGACGGTGCTACTAACCAAAAGGAGGTTAGAAAAGCACTATTAAATGAGGATACGATGATGTATTGTTTGGACGTCGCACTATTAAATGAGGATACAATTTCATTATTCTTAAAACTATATAATCTATATCTTTCATGTTCAAACTCTTTTGCTAACAAGTTGCTGTGAAAACAAAAATTAGATGGCTGATTTATCCTCGTCAGAAATAAGGACAGAATGCGAGGACCAAAAAAGAATAGTCGCTGACTTCCAAGATAGATTACGTGAGGCGGAAAATAAACTTATTGATGGTGAAAATTTGAGAAGAAAGCTGCACAACACTATTTCCGTATGCTATTCAAGACTTAGCATAGATAAACAGTTCAAGATTCATTTTTATCTAATATTATTTTTAAATGCAGGAGCTCAAAGGAAATATACGCGTATTCTGCAGAGTAAGGCCTTTACTTCGTGTTGATGGTCCAGGAGCAGAACCCACAGTCACAGTTTCCACTTCTGCTGAGTTAGCAGGACGAAGGATTGATTTAATAAAAAGTGGTATGACTTCTCCTTCTGATATCTTAACACATCTAAAGTGTTGACACTTGACACCATTATTTGTATTTTTATCTTGGTGGCCGAACTAATATGAACGAAGAGTCTTCCCGGAGTCATTTTGTTTTCATACTAAGAATCGTTGGTATAAATGAGGTACATTGTTTTAAGCTTCAGTAAGTGCATGTTTTAAGCTCAAACCATCTTGACTCATTTTTTTAATAGAGCACGGAACAACAAGTACAAGGTGTGTTGAACTTTATTGATTTGGCTGGTTCAGAAAGACTCTCTAGAAGTGGAGCCACTGGTGAAAGACTTAAGGAAACTCAGGTTTGAACACTTTCTATTGGTTACTTATTCTGCGTGTAAGCATCATCATTTATAATTTTTTATGACTTCGATATCTGTGTTTATGTTGTTATCAGTATATCCACAAGAGTTTGTCTTCGTTGACTGATGTTCTTTTTGCTTTGAAAGACTTAAAGATTGGGGATCATATCCCCTTTAGGAACTTCAAGCTTACATATCTTCTACAGGTAGTCTTTCTAAACCCGACATCATTTTTATTTGGAAATCACCTTGTTAATTTTTATAGTTCCTTATATTATTGAAAAGTGTAGGTTTTATGATATGATTTTAATCCTAGTACTTTTAAAACTAAAACAGATGTAGATGTCAACTATTAATTTTTACTGGTGCATATAACCACATAAATGTTTTTGTATAAGAATATTAGATTGTTAATTGCAATTATAAAGTTTTTCACAAATTTTTACTTGGACCTTTTAGTTTATTAAAAATTGATATTATGGTACCCAAGCCAACTTTTTATGTCTCTACTGCTACTTTAATTATGAAAACAGTGATGGATTTGACAGTAAAACCAAATAGCTTATGAGATTATAAAAAGCTCATATGTGCGAGTCTACTTTCAACCACTACTACAAAAACTGTTATATAGAACGGTTAGAATCCCTTATAAAGATCGGTTAGGAACCGATCTTTTTAACCTTATAATTAGATCAGTTCATACATAATAACCGATCTATTAACACTATTTTTTTATTAAAAATATTGTTTTTTTGGTTTTCCAGTTTTTCATACAATACATTTACATAACTTAATAATTTCCAGAATTTCTATTCAATGATACTTCACAACTTTGTGAGTTCAATATAAAAACATCTTAACTATACAAAATTTCCATTCAATCATATCTTTCCAGAATTTCCATTCAATCATTCTACAATTGCAACACTTGCTTTACCTTACAACACCACAATTACAAAGAGAATGTTTACATAAATTCCAATACATTTTATATGATAATCAGCCAAAAAGTTGTTATGAGAGAAGACAAGAAGGAAAATACATATAGAAACAAATAAAAGATAAGAAAGTCTTGGCGAGAATGATGATCACCTCACAAAGAGCATTAGCAAATGAACTCATATCAGTTAAGATAACAAGAAAGTGTTTGCCACATTCATATGCTAGATATTCAATTCTTCTGTTGTCAAAGCAATACGAGGAGTGATGATAAGCTTGATTGTAGGGTCATTGGCCTACAAAAGGTGGTAATTGATATAAGCATTTAAAAACATCAATTATACTGAAATCATAAAGATTGAAGAGACTTACAGAGTTAAAAAAAGTGTCACTTTCTACATGGAACCATATTCCTCAAAATCATGTTTGAAAAATGAAGCAGTCTCCATGTTCACACCCATAGCTGCAAAAACAATGGCAAGTTGTCCTCTTCTCCACCTGGTTGAAAAGAAGGGTAACAACGTCCAGACCTGGTTGAAAAGATCCATGATAATGTGGTTAGTATTTCCCTTTTTGAAAATGGACTCGCCATTGTTTATAAAAACAACTTTGATGGCAAAACAAGACAAAATCCAGGGAGTTTATAAATACACTTATAGACATGAGAGATGCCAACGCAGAAAGTCAAAAAGCAAAGCCGAACATGATAGAAAAAGTAAAGCTATTTTCAGCATCTACATGATACAGAATTACATTATCACATATTACATACGTAGGTTTATAATAAAATCTACTTACCACCAGGAGCTTATACAATATTGACTCCACATCTTTTCCCACATAACCTGCCTACGGAAGGGGATGAAAGAAAGAATCCCACATCAGTCACATTAAACTGGGGACAAACTGGATAGCAATTAATGTGTTCCCTGTCCTTTCAGTCAAATTAATGATATAATAGTCAGGGGGAAAGTATAAATGGAAACATAAAGAGTTGTACCACTAAAAAATAAACACGAGAATTCTGAATACAACCGAATATAGAACGCATTTAAAGGTAAGTGATTACCTGAACCAGTTGGACCTATTAATAGAACATTGCTCTTCTCTAATTCAACATGAGCAACATCTTGGTTTTCACAATCATTTCTTCAAACCAAGAAATTAGGAGAAAGAATCAATGGGTCAGCAGTGCCCCAAAACTGTATTAAAGTTATACAATAATATAAGAGAAACAATAATGAGTAATACATATTTCTCAATAAGAGCAATACACATATCTAAAAATGCAGAGTAATTACTCAACATCTGAAAGCACCTGCAACTCACTTTTTATTCGAGGAGGCATGATAAATTCTCTTGTAGTGGTTGTAAACAGCAAATGAAAGCACCTGCCACATAGTCCATATTGGATAAACGTTACAAACTGATGTTGCATAACAATAAAGATATTAGAAAGAAAAACTGCCAGTTCATGTGCCACGAGTCTAGAAAATCCTAATATACAATGGGAAGACTAAAAAATTTGGTCACAGAAGAAAACCAACTTCCTTAACAACATAGTAAAAAAAATGTAATGTTTGACATTCCATTTCTATAGTGTGCTTTATGCCTATTACTAAATAAGATATGCATATTACTAAGCTGGCACAAAGACTGTTTAGCTTATGCAAACACTCTGTATTTGACATAAGCAATTTATCAAGCGCTGGTTATTGCATTTAATAAAAAACCATCTTGTCAGAACCCTATCTCAAACAACATTCAAAAAGAGAAATATAGAAACACAATCAAACCATCAGAACCCTATCCCAAACAGCATTCAAAAAGAGATACATGTTAGTAAATAAATAGATATAAATTTAAAATAAAAAGATGAGAACTGGGAAATAACCTGAATAAGAGAAATTAATTGATGAAATGGGTGTTGGTTTGACTACGTCGGTGAGACTGATGGTTACGGCGGTTGCGCGGTGAACGGCGACGGCTAGTAGTATGGTGAGGAGAACCGCTGTGATAAGTGGAAGTGATGGAGAAGGTTGTTAGGGTTAGGGTTAGGGTTAGGGGACTATAACAAATGAGGCGGCTGTGATTTGGTAAATGAGAGATGTTAGTGTGAAAAGTTGAAATAAAGAAGCGGGTGATAAAAAGTGTTTTTTGGTAAAAGGGGCGGGTTAATGAAATCTGAAATGGAAAAAAGCCAGGTGGAGTGAAATCACAAATAAATGGATCGGGCTTTTTCTGTATCACCGATCTTTTTAAGTAAATATGGGTTTCTAAGGTAACATTTAGTACTCCTCTTGCTTGTGTTACTCAAATAGAACGGTTTTTAGCAAAAGTGATCTTTTTAAGGTGATCTATATAAGCCTTTGTGTAGTAGTGAACTGATGATACTTTGTTAGAGTATATAAGAAAGATTATACTCGTACATCTATTTCCTATATTTTTAAAGACATACATCATCCATCTCATATACATTATGGACCTGTAAATGACCTGTTTCACCATGAATAGTCAAAATATGGACTTTACTGTGAAAATGATTATTTTAACTTTGTAATCCGTTTCTTTTCCACTTTGTAACTACCATTAGTAGTTTTTGACTATTTTCCGCAAAAAGCTTTAATCTTTAGTATTGATTTGATGTGTTTGCAGCCTTGTTTGGGTGGAGATAGTAAAACGTTGATATTTGTGAATGTCTCTCCTGACCCTTCATCCGTTAGTGAATCTTTTCGCTCACTGCGATTTGCTGCAAAAGTGAACTCGTGAGATTTAAATCCCCTGTCGACAAACCATATGACCTATGGATTCTCGTTTGAGTTGTGGCTAAATTAATGAAGATTTGATATTTTGCAAAGGGACACTGTCCACTTTAGGAACTCCAAGCTTACATATCTTCTACAGGTAGTCTTTCTAAACCCGACATCATTTTTATTTGGAAATCACCTTGTTAATTTTTATAGTTCCTTATATTATTGAAAAGTGTAGGTTTTATGATATGATTTTAATCCTAGTACTTTTAAAACTAAAACAGATGTAGATGTCAACTATTAATTTTTACTGGTGCATATAACCACATAAATGTTTTTGTATAAGAATATTTAGACTGTTAATTGCAATTATAATGTTTTTCACAAATTTTTACTTGGACCTTTTAGTTTATTAAAAATTGATATTATGGTACCCAAGCCAACTTTTTATGTCTCTACTGCTACTTTAATTATGAAAACAGTGATGGATTTGACAATCAAACCAAATAGCTTATGAGACTTTGTTAGAGTATATAAGAACGATTATACTCGTACATCTATTTCCTATATTTTTAAAGACGTACATCATCCATCTCATATACATTATGGACCTGTAAATGACCTGTTTCACCATGAATAGTCAAAATATGGACTTTACTGTGAAAATAGTGTTCATTTACTTTGAAATGATTATTTTAACTTTGTAATCCGTTTCTTTTCCACTTTGTAACTACCATTAGTAGTTTTTGACTATTTTCCGCAAAAAGCTTTAATCTTTAGTATTGATTTGATGTGTTTGCAGCCTTGTTTGGGTGGAGATAGTAAAACGTTGATATATATGAATGCACTCCTTACCCTTCAGGCCGTTAGTGAATCTTTTCGCTCACTGCGATTAGCTGCAAAAGTGAACTCGTGAGATTTAAATCCCCTGTCGACAAAGCATATGACCTATGGATTCTCGTTTGAGTTGTGGCTAAATTAATGAAGATTTGATATTTTGCAAAGGGACACTGTCAGCGGTATTAGTATTTGTTTTGATTCGAGAGTGAATAAACTTCTGCTTTAGCTACAGCAGGAATGACATTATTAGTGATTGTCATAATGCCCAATGACATTATTATTATTATTGTACTTTGCATTTACAAACTTTGACATGTTGAAAATTCAAAGTCCTATGAATATAACATTGTTACATTTTCTTTTTCAGAGATTGGCTCGTTACTATTTTTTATAAAGTTGCCAAATGTCAAATGTCAATGAGACTTTCATTCTCATTGAAGCCAAACTTTGCATTTACTAACTTTGATTGTTGAGGGTAATTTTGATGGTCAAGATATCAAAAACGGACTATATCATTAAATTTAGTAAGTCATGCCATGCAATAGATAATACTTTTATGAATGTCATACCAATGTTTTAAAATCCCGTGTTTGTTGGGATATGTCCATATCATAGATAAATATACGACCGGAAATTACGTGAGCCTATGGGGGCACACGCGTTTACACATATGATACGTTTATTAATGTAATTAATATATTTATCCTATATTAGTTATATTAATATGTTTCACGAAATAATTAAATGGTCGAACTATAAGAGTATAAGGGAGGAAAGTGTTAATTTATGAAACTTGAGGAGGTGTTCTAGTCTAACCTGGAGAACAAGTTTAAAGACTATATAAATACCTCATTGTTCATAAATTAATATATAGATATGTGATATAAGTCGAACGACACAAGATATACCATTATGATATTTCAATAATCACACTCATGAACTTTCATGCAGTATTAAACTATTCGCATGTTGGATTGCTTTTCCATACGCATGCAATATATATAATACCATTCATATGATACACATGCATGGTAATACACATGTAATTACATGCATGTTTTTTCTTTCCCTCTTGTTAGACAAGCTGCTACTATTTATCCCTTTGTAGATTCGATCGTATATACAAAAGGCAAGAACATCGTGTTCGGTTGTTTTATTCGTGAAGGAAGGACTAGCATCCTAGCGTATCTCGGTGACGTGTAGTGTGTGCATACCATAGAGGTTATCTACTTTGGTAACTTTATTAGTTTGCGTGATATTCTATTTATACACACGCGTATATAGAAGACGGTGTTAACGGTAACTTTAAGTGGTGTATCGTTTCGTGCTAAAAGGTATACATCTTCAATCCTTGTTAATTAATGTGTTCTACATGTAATCTTTAATTCCGTTGCGTACTCGTATTAATTAATATGGTTAATTAGATCGTAAAACCCAAGAGTGTTAACCCGACCGGTTGAACCGTGAACCGGCTCGAAAACCGGTCCGGATGTGACCGTGTTTTTGCGTGTTTGGGAACTGGGATGAATCGCCAGTTTTTTGTAGACCCGGTTTGATAAACCCAACCGGGTCGTGACCTATTTTTTTAAAACCTAACAAAAACTCTTTTTTTCCATAAACTTTTCTAGTTTTAATTGAAAACATACACTTAAAAACTACAGTTTATATATCAGTAAAGATTCAATCTTTATCATCTGTTAAATTAAACATAAGATAAATGATGAGATCATAAAACACTACATATTAGATATATGAAAAAAATACATATGTATAAAAATGGTTTAACATGACGGTTCAACCGGTGACCCAATAAACTAGCTATTAAACCGAGTAAAAAAACTAGGTGTTAAAATATTATGGTATACAATAGTCAGTATTTTTCTTTAAAACAATTACTTGGTAAAAAGCTCGGTAGAAATTTAAAACCGTAATAAACTAATAGGCAAGATTGATTTCTCAAATTATATGTACCAACAAATATTGAACAATAAAGCACAATGAACACACTCAACTGCAAGTATATCATGCACCAGAAACTCAAAGCGTTTTGGTTTCTTCCAATAAGTAGACTAGCCGAAACAAGTATGAATACAAGTTTTTTATTGAGGCATTTTGCCATTTTTCAACCCTCATCATTTTATCCGGGCTTGGGACCAGCTGATTCTACATGAGACCCAAGCATATTTAATAACTTGTGAAGACCTATAGACCATGAACATGTGAAACCCAAAAAGAACCACCCACGTGAAACTAAGACACACCAGGTATGTCAAAGACTCGGTGAAAAGAACAAGACAGTTCCAAATCAGTTGCAGAAACTAACCAGAAAAAATAAGCTACATTGCTATATGTTGTTGCCGAAACTAGCCAAAAGAAACTACATGGTCTCGTAACATGATAGCATCTAGTACCACTTTTTTACAAGGCGCAGAGCATTTGCATAAGATACTACCAACGGATGATCTCGCTATAACATCCTATCTATTTCTCTAGAAAAACCAAGACAGCAACACTGTTTCACTTCGAGGTAGATACATATCAAAGACCACGTCTCTTCTGGCTAGTTTAGGAACCGGGTTGAACCGTCGGTTTTTTATGAACCGGCTCGAAAACCGGTCCAAAGGCTTAAAGGGCTTATCGGGATCATAATGGGCCCAAAAGCCCATTAATGAAGCTTATTGTCTTATAAATAAGCTGAACAATAAAAACAGCTTAAAGGTGCTTATTAAGACTAGAAAATAAGTTGGATCATGTTATAAACCCGTTTTGGACTTTTCGGGCTAGAGTTATTGGGCTAACGAGCCCAATAAGCTCAAATAAGCTCATCCGAGCTTATTATTAAGTCAAACAGTTTCATATAGCTTAAATGAGCTTAATAAGAGCTTATGTACTTTTAAAATCTTAATTGGACCTTTACTTTGCTTAATGGGCTTTAACGAGCCCAATAAGGCCCAATAAGCCTAAATAAGCTCATCCGAGCTTATTTATAAGCTGACACAGATTTTATGCCTTATTGGACTTTAATAAAACCTATTGTTACTTGTTAGAACTTAATTGGGCTTAAAATGTGATTTTTACAAGTTAAGGGACTAAAAGTGTCAAATTGCAAACTTAAAGGTTAAAACTGTCAAAACTGGATTTATAAAGTTTAGGGACTGTTTTGTCACTTCTGAAACTTAAGGGGCTGTTTTGAAAGTATAAGGACCTAAACTGAAATTGTTGTAAAGTTGAAGGACTATGTAAATGTGGAAACCTAGGAGTTTAAAATGTAAATATTATATTTTCATAAACATAGGGACGGTTTTTGTAAATATAGAAAACCTAAGGGTATTTTATGAACGAAAGTGATTTTAATAAACACTTAACGAATCAGACCAATTATAATATGCATCGGATATTATACGAATTAAAACACGACTTAATATATATATATATATTTATTAATAACGCTTATACATATACTTGTACGTGTGTAGTCGTATACCTTCCCAAGAGCCATAAAGTAAAGACAAATACAATGAACATGTGCACCACCACACAAGTGGTAACTGTATATATAAACTAGCAATTTATTGTAGTTTATGCATTAAGTCGTTAGCCTAAACTTGTAGACTAAAACAGGCAGTATTTACTTAGGTATTTGACGGTGTTATTCACTTGCCATACTTGGGTATATTTACCCTTCACAGAAGACTACCTACTAAGGTGAGTTCATAGCCTCATGTTTTACAATTATTTAAGTAATTTACATCTTTGGGGTGAGAACATGCTTGTTTTACAAATTGGACGCAAGGGTACATTTTATACTATGATTACGTGTTTGCTTAAGTAGCGATAACCCATTGAGCCCATTATAATGAACTGTCAATTACTGGGACGTAAGCGCGAATGTTATAAATAGATCTATTTGAGATTGACATCCCCGTTTGGGTGAGACTGAATATAACTAAGGAAACTATTGAATCAGTATAAAGTTGAAACTTATTTAGGGGAAGTCAACCTATCTTAATATTGAAAACTGCTGCAACTAAAAATCAAGGAGTAAAATCATGGATGTTAATCTTGCACAAGAAGCTTGAAGGATTCATTGTTAATAACAATTGCTTTGTTACTATCATTCATTGTTAATAACAACTGTTTCCTTTTCGTCTTTGTTTTTTTCCAACATCTGAAGCAAATATCAACATATGAGAAACACTTATATATTGTTATGAATCTTTAAGCAGGTCGGATTTAAAAGGTTGCAGCTGTTACATTTTCTGCCATACACAAAGATGCCAATAAGACAATTGTTTTTGGAAGACAAAAACATAAGGTAAATATATTGTTGCTTTAGATGATAACCTGCCTATGTCTTTTTTAATCTTCTGCTTCAGTGATGTTTTTTATCAATGCGTAAACAACCCAAACAACAAAAGAATCCAATCTCGCCAGAGTGGGTTGAGTTGAGCAATATATTATTGTATGCGTAATCCTGAGTCATTTTGTTAAGCTACTTAAAAGGTTAACTATATGCAAATTAGATGCAGAAACTATGAAAAGATTTATGTTCTTCTAATTTTAGATGTGCTTAATTTTTGCATCATGTCTGTTTTGGCCTATTGAAGAATGCATCCATGGGACTTTGAAGGACAATAAACCAATTTCTTAAAGCATTATTAAATTCTTGAATTGTTGATGTATCTGTATGTTTTCTTAAATATTTTACGTGTATTTTATTATACAAGTTTAGACTTATTCACATAAACTTTTTTAATATATTATCTAAACCAAACGTGCTTATTCCTCGGCCATCTTAATGCATTATATTTTTTGTGTCCTCGTGTCTCAATCCAATAACACCTGCACATATACTTTGATAAAAAGTCAAATTGCTGTAAGCTTACTCAATTAGTGAAAATGGACAGATTGTGATTATGAAATTTATATGACAGAGTTTTTGTATCGATATTTTTTGATTATTTATTTATTCTATCTTCTGTTGACATTGACCGCGGTTCACCTATTTATTTGACTGACTTACATAACTCAAAAAAATTGATGGCTGAAACTTCTTATGTAATCGATTCGAAAAAAATGAAGCCTCGCCGCAACGCGCGGGCTATCTTGGTTGCTCACATAAATGTTTTACAAACGGTATCTTGTATCGTTTCAAGAAGGTGGAATTAATATACAACTATATTTGTCGAATGTTCTTAATTATATATTTTCAAAGAATTGATACAATATGACTTGCTATAATTCTTTACTAGGTACCCGCGCATTGCGGCGATGAGTATCCTGTGACGATTAACCAGAGAAATAAAAATAATTTGATCCCGATGAGGGCCAGTCCACCTGTTTTTATGGCTTCCCACGGGTCTACTCCGGCTCATCTTAGGACGGCTTTTATTGGCCAGTTGAACGCACGGTGACTCTGGTTCTCGGTTGAACCCATTGGTCCATCCCGGTTGAACCGATGGTGCATATAGTTTTGAAAACCGGACGGACCAACGGGTTAAACCGGAACCAGATTCACCATCGGTTTGGATAACCAATAAAAGCCGTCTGAAGACGAACCGGAGTGGACCCATCAGGACCGATAAAAATGAGTGAACAGGGTCTCACTGATATCAGATTTTTTTTTATGGTATCACTTGATTCTTAGTTATTTCTACAATAAGATCAGTTTATTTGTTATTAGTATGTTGGCTATATCGTTCATTTATTTTTGTGTGGGTTGTAAAAAATTGCCGTTCAAAAAAAATTTTATTTTAATTTTTAAATTCATGTAGTGTTACATGTCAACTCATTTATGATTATTTGTTCTATTCTGTTTTACTTATCTTTTTAAGTTACATATTTTTAGGTTAGTCCTAGTGGCGTGAGGGTTTGTTTTTGTACCTTCGCGTATGAGGCCAATTAGGGAGGTTTTTGATAGCGCATGTGTCAGGGAAAAAAGAGAACGAAATGTGAGCCACTCACCTTTCATAATTAGTGTGTTTGATTTGGAAGTGTAAGTTTCTAACTTATTCTTTTCACATATTCTGACGCACCTAACTAATTTGAACATTACTACGCGTTTAAATATTGTTGTTGCCATGAAATTGGTAATTGTGGTTTTTCATATGATGAATATAGTTGCTTTCATATTGAATTATATAGTCTCTAGATCCAGATCAAAGTTATTTTTCAATGCATCATTTATATAAGTAATGCTACTCAATTATGTTGTATTTTGTTCAGAATTTTTTAGCATTTGTTTTTATTTTATTTTTGAGAATACAATGAAAATTATATTTAACAATTTAGAAAAAATTCATTTATGGATTGCCTAAACATTTACAAATTAGCTAGGTGGTAATATTTATATTCGATTACTTTAACGAAAGCTATGGACACACTTCGGCAAGTGGTTTGAATTTACAATGCCCTATTTTCATACACGACATGTTGGTGCCTCTCACATAAAGAGCAAAAAAGGATTGAAGATAGTTATTTTCCATGAACACAGAAAAACCACGAATACCACGACAAACGTGGTCTAAAACGAAGAGTTATTATTATCTAATCAAACGC